>CM071926.1:28896830-28966241 GCA_016081115.2 Rehmannia glutinosa
AGTTACGTATTGCTAATGCCTATCTCTTCAATGGGCAAATTTTGGAAAGATCACTATAAAAAGGTCGAGGAGTTTATTCTGAGGATAAGCATATGTGCAGAGTTGACACAAGTTACAGATCTGAACCAAACAATGTCTAAGCAATTAGTTTGGAAAACTGAAACATTCTCAATCCCTTGCTTCACACTACTAAGAACATCAATCCAACACTCACCGTGAAGGAAAGATAACTTCAACTGGGCCACAAGAGGAAAACATCGAAAATCGCATTCATCCATTCCACGGTGATCAGGAGTGGGGCGTTCACATCGAACTGTTTCAGCCTTTTGGAGGGCTTCTGTGATCAAATCCAAAGAGCTTGAGCAAGTGAGTCAGAGCAAGGCAATGCCTCAGAAGAAGCTTCTGAAGTCAGACGAGAAGCCACCAGTGATCATGCCTCCAGATCGAGTCCCGTGCTAATCAAGTCACCGTGACTCGCACTTGTATCTCGGATCACAATATCACGACATATCCGCTTATCCACTTGATAATCTTTAAGTACTAAATCAAGCACTAAATCCTTGCTTAATCAAACTTAAGGTGATAAATCTTCAATAAAACAAAACCCGATTGAGTTAATTTAGACTCAATAGCTGAGTTAATCCATCAACAACCTCGGTTGAGTCTGTTGAGAGACTAACTCTACCGATTGACTAACTTGGCTGTCCATCAAGGACACAACGCGGTAGTATTAACTCCGAATATTTTAAAAGGACTAAAACGAAAATTTGCAAGGTTTATTCAACCCCCCTTCTAAACCTTACACTTACACCCTTGGGACCTACAGTGGTATCGAGCGGTTGGTTCATTGAACCCTCCGATTGTTCTTGAACTAGATCTCCAAACTTTTCAAAGTCCGCTTTAGTACTTAAACTCTCAAAACTCTTTTTATCATTAAAAGTTATTATCATGGAAGCAAATTTGACACGCATCCCTATGTTCACAATTGAAGAATTTGATGATTGGAAAATTCGTATGTGATGCTCATCTATCAAAGATTACATGATGAGATGTGGATAGTGATAGAAGATGGGCCCCGCAAATCTTAAAGGTGAACACAACTGTAAGAAGAAGCTACCGGTGAAGGAGAAGAGGATGTTGCTCCTGCACTGAGTCATGGTTGAAAACCAAGAACCGAGAGGACAAATGATGACAGAAAAAGATAACTGGACAATGTAGCCAGGACATCCTTTACAAAACCTTGACAAAGCCATGTTCAATAAAGTCAAATCATGCAAAACGGCTAAAGAAATGGGGACAAGCCGACATTGATTTGTGAAGGCTCGAAGCAAATCAAAGAAAACAAATTATCGGTGGTTGTACGTAAATTTGAGAACTTCAAAATGATCTCAGGAGAAAACCTGGATCAACGGATGCTCGGTTCACGAAATCACCAACGAAAGTTATCTCACTTTGGAAAGGAATATACACTGTGAGAAGGAAATGTGTATGAAGATCCTAAAAAGTCTTCCAATCGAATGGGAAATGAAGGTCATGGCAATCGAGACATTCCATGGACCTATCAAAGACATCCAACCATGAATTATTCTCGGACCTCAAAGCCTACGAGTTTGAGCCGAGAAGAAAAGACCGAGGAAGAGACAACAGACTCCAAAAAAATTGCTCTAATTGTTAAAGATGGGAAGAGAGCCGAGGTCAAAAAGTCATTGATCCGTAAGAAATAGCCCCGATGGTCAAAAGATTCAACAAGTTCTTCAATAAGAACTACAAGAGAGGAAAGGCGAATCTTCGAGAAGACACTCGGCTCCCTCCAAATCAAGGGAAGATAGGCTAACCAAGAGAACAGATCATCAAAAAGTTGAGTATCAAAGGTGACAATCCAAGAATGGAAAGAGTCGATCAAAAGGTCAATATCTATGTTGAAGCGTGAGACAACCAGGTCACTATGCCATTGATCGCTCATATCGTAGTTAACAAATCAGAATGAAGAAGAAAGGAAGGTCTTGTGAGAAAGAAGACAGAAAAGAAAAAGGGCAATGATGGCTGCAGAGATCACAAAAAACAAGTCAAGAGAGATAGTGATTCAGAGAGCAATGAAGCGACTACTCAGTGACTCAAGAAGAAGCTCGATCCGCTTGATGGCCAAGGAACAAGATCAACTCCGACCAAGAAGATGAGGTACACTCTAACTCATCAAACTCGGACTCTAGTGATAGTGACGTGACACACACACTTCATCACTCTCGATCTTTATGATTCATTAGGAAAAATGATGAAAGATTTTGAATACATTAAATCCTCACACACACTATTAAATGAGGAAAACAGCCTACTCAAAAGTCAAAACTCAAAGCCGACTAAGGAGCCGAGTACTCTAAGTCAAATAGCCGATGAGAATGAAAGATTAAAGGTCAAAATGCTAAATTAATAATGTAAATTGCCGCTATAGAGAAGAGGAGAATGACCTCAAAAATGTTATTACCTCATTCACTAAGGCATCTAAATCATTGGATGATCTTATTATGAGTCAAAGAGAATGTGGAGACAAGACACTTGTGGATTTAATTCTCCGTGCTATGTCAAACCTCAAAAGTAATTTTGGAAAAGGATCTTCAAGCCATGAAGAATCTGAAAAATCCAAAACTCTAAATGTTGCACACACATTCAATCCAAAGCACCATAACAAGCAAACGGCCTTGGTTATAAAGGAAAAGGAAAACAGCCGATTGAGTGCGCTGAAAGGACAAAGGTTGAGAAGAGATTCGCAGCCGAGTTCCTCAAAGCAAACTCCAAATAGAAAATACTCTGTAAAGAAGAAGCGAGCTACCAAAAACCCCAAAAATCCATAAAAGAAATACATATGATGGAAATGGTAGAAAATATCCAAGCCAAGTGATTGGAATAATGTAAACTATCAAAGATAGACTTATGGAATATAAGCCCAAATGGCAAAGGCCAGTAACTAGAAAGGCCATTCCAAAAGTATAAGAGCTTTCATCAAAGACACATATGCACTCCAGGCACTACACAGAGACACCACAATTACCCAAAGAAGCGATTGCTAAAAAATTATACACGGGCATACGAGACAAAAGAGACAATTTGTATGAACCTAGAATCCCCAAGCAATTTGCCAGGATTAATTATGATTATGGCACTGATAGATGGCAACCCCTGTAGAGTCAAATCATTTGGCTATAAGTTGGTTGGATCATCTTACAATTCTAACCCCTCAGACCCAAACAAGTATGGGTACCAAAAAACTTAATTTCCTTGATTGCAGGTTCAAGAACAAATGAGTGCCAAGGAACCTGGTATATGGATAGTGCTTTTCCTAACATGACAGAAACAAGAAAAATCTGTCAAAATTCAAGGAAGTAAAAGGAGAAAAAGTCATATTTGGAGGAAATGAAGCTCCTGGTGAAATAAGAGGCATTGGATCCATCAAGAGGAATGGATTAGAAATCACAGACGGCGTTGCATATGTTGAAGGACTTAACTTCAACCTCGCTAAGCATCGACCAACTCGTGACAAGTGGTTACAATGTTGGATTTAACATGGGTATATGCCAAATCGAGCGATATTGAATCAAATGAAGTTGTCTTTGCAAGGATGTAGACAGAAGAATATGTATGTCGTGGATTGGTCAACCGCAACACCCAAAGACTTTTTGTCTACTAGCAAAGAGCACAATGTTGAATCAAGTTGGGCCGTGGCACAAAAAGTTGAGTCACCTAAATTTCAAAACGATTAACAAGATTTCAAGAAGTAATCTTGTGGAAGGACTTCCGCATTGAGATAATAAGAAGAAGAGTATATGTGATGCATGTCGAGAAGGAAAACAAATCAAATCTTCATTCAAAGAAAAGACATGTTCATCTTCAACAAGAATATTGCATCTGCTACATATGGATCTATTTGGCCCAGTGGAACCGGCCAAAGATAAGTGGAAAGAAACACACCTTGGTGGTAGTAGATGACTACTCAAGATATACATGGACAATATTCATGTGTAAGAAGAAAGAAACTCTACAAAAACTACCACAAATTGATGAAGAGGATTCAAAATGAGAAGAGCCAAACCATTATCAAAATAAGATCGGACGGAGGAACCGAGTTTGTCAATGGAATAATAACTCAAGATTGTATTGAAAATGGTATGGTCATGAACTATCGCTACAAGGACTCCAACAGAGAATGGAGTTGCGAGAAAGAAGCGAAGAACCCTCAAAGAAGCCAAAGGACCATGTTAGGTGACGAGTTACCAAAAAGATTTTGGGCAAGCAATCAAACTGACTTGCTACACTCAAAGCAGGATGTATGATAAAACGGTGACAAAGACTCCTATGAGATTTGGTGGAAGAAAACCAAATGTTGCATATTTCAAAATATTTGGATGTAAATGCTTCATCCACAACAATGGAAAAGACAATCTAAAAGCTTTTGATGCTAAAGCTGATGAAGGTATCCCTTAGGATACTCGGTGAAAGCAAAGCCTACTGAGTACTCAACAAAAGAACTATGGTTGCGAAGAATCCATTCATGTGGTATTCGATGAGCTAAATGTAAATGGAGAAGACATTGAAGAGTGGTGATAGTTTGAGTCATCCAACCATGCGAGAAGAGTCCCTATCTCAAGTCAAGTCGGAACTATAAACTCGAAGAAGATGAGATAGTCAATCTCAAAAACAATTGGAAAATTTGCGGTTAAGTGATCACGAGAGAGCCGACCACAAAGAACACAGCTGCAAGACAAGCTGAATCCACCTAACTTACTCCAACGATGTAAGATGGGCCGAGAGACCATTCACCGAACTTGTCATTGGAGACATAAGAGAAGGTGTAAAACAAGATCGTAACTCAACAAGAAGCTATGTTCACATGCTTCATCTCGCAAATAGAGCCCAAAGATGTGTTACAAGCATTGGACGACGCACATTGGATTCAAGCTATGCAAGAAGACACGAATCGAGTTTGAAATAAATAAAGTATGGGAATTAGTGCAAAGACCCATACATCAAAATGTTATCGGCACCAAATGGGTGTTCGAGAAATAAGATGAACGAGGAAGGTTACGTGGTAAGAAACAAAGCAAGATTAGTAGCCGATACGCAAGAAGAAGGAATAGATTTTGATGAAACATTTGCTCCTGTAGTAAAGATCGAAGCTATAAGAATGTTTCTTGCCTATGCACTCACAAGAATTTCATGTATATCGAGATGGATATAAAAAGTGCATTTCTAAATGGTTTATTGTAAGAAGAAGTGTATGTTGAACAACCTCCAGGATTTGAGCAGTAAGACTCTTGGAGATAAAGTATACAAACTCAAGAAAGCTCTATATGGATTGAAACAGGCACCCGAGCTTGGTATGATACCTTGTCACAATTTCTAAGCGAAAATGGATTCACAAAAGGAAAAGTAGATAGAACACTTTTCGTAATTCAAGACAAAAAGAGTATCCGCTTGTTCAAATATTTGTGGATGACATCATTTTTGGATCTACAAACAAAGAGTCATGTGAAAAATTTTCAAACCTCATGCAAAGTAAATTTGAAATGAGCATGATGGGAGAGTCGACATTCTTCCTTGACTCAAGTGAAACAACTGAAGGATGGAACCTTCATAAGTCAAACAAAATACACCGAGAGAGATTTAATGAAGAAGTTTGGTATGGAGGAGAAGTCTTCGTGAAAATACCAATGAATACATCACCAAAATGGACATGGATGCAGATGGCAAGCTATAGATCAAACAAGATACTGAGAGCACTTATTGGATCATTGCTCTATCTCACGGCAAAGCGAGGCGGACATCACCTTTCTTGTAGGTGTATGTGCAAGATTTCAATCTGCTCCAAAAGATAGCCATATGACAAAGACCAAGAGAATATTGAGATACTTGAAAAGAAGCCAAGAAGTTGGCTTATGGTATCCAAAGGAAGGTGGATTCAAGCTAATCGGCTATTCGGACGGGACTATGCTGGATGCAGAGTTGGCGAAAAAAGCACTTCAGGCACATGTCAAATGCTAGAAACAAAGGCTGATTTCCTGGTTTAGCAAGAAGCAAAATTCAATAGCCACCTCTACGGTGAAGCGAGAATACATAGTCACTTTGGGCAAATTGTGCCCAAGTCCTATGGATGAGACAAAGAATGAGAGACTATGAAGTTGAGGAAAAGAAATTCCAATCATGTGTGATAACACAAGTGCAATTGCCATTACTCAAAATCCGTGGCCGCACTCAAGAACAAAGCATATCGATGTCGATATCACTTCATAAGAGATCATGTTGAAAAGAAGGACATCATTGTGGAATATATCTCAATGATAAACAATTGGTGACACATCTTCACAAAACCATTATGTTAGTCAAGATTTGAAGAACTCAAACATGAGTTGGGGTTAATTGAGCTGAGTGACACTCGGAAGAATCAAAGAAAAGAAATGGAACATAAAAAAAAAAGGGAAAAGAGAGTGAACTCACAAATCGCCTAAGTAAATTAGTCAGTCGGAAAGACAACTATACCAAGTCACCAGTTAATGAGTCACTAAGAGAACTGTGAGAAGAAGAGTTAAATCGGCTAAAGGATAAGTTCGAGTCACTTATGAGCAAAGTGACAAAAACGCAGATCGTTTTTGACTAAGCGGGAATGTTTTTAAGGAATACGTCAAAGATAATGATGATGTGTACTGGACATAAAGCCGCACACCAAGCTTATGATTGGATATAAATCTTGCGCCGCATTAAATACGAGACATTAAATGCTAAATAGCGTGCAAAATCTAAGCCGTTGATTTCGATCACATTTCAAAAAACCACCCGCACGCCCTTTCATAAACCATACTTAAACCATTTTCGTCCGTTTCTCTCTCACACTACCAAAATGTTCATTTTTCTTCTCTCAAAAGCAAAGGCAAAAACTCTCTCGAAACCCTATCTATCTCAGAATCAATCTCTAAGTTTTTCTTTGATAAAATCTGAAAAATGGCACCAACCTATGATTTTACCAAATTAGGGAAGCAAACCACACCGGTCTCTTGTGGATTTCGACGGCATGGTGAAACAGGGTCCGACGACACCCTAGTGAAGAAAATTCTTTGAGAAATTAGAAACGGCCTGTGAAACCGTTTGACGTTAGAACATCCGATGACCTATGTGGAGGAGGTCGCACATTCTACGTGAATCCGAGATTCACGATGAAGGAATAAAGTCATATGTTCACTTTAAAGCGGTGATTATCTCTGCCAAGGATTTGGTGAACATCGCTCACTACCAATCTGAAGGAGCCTCGAAATTAACGAAGTTGATGTAAACTTGGCGATGCTTGGAAAGAAATAGCCAAGCCCGACTTTGCCGATAAAATAGTGTACGGCAAACAACAAGAGATCACGAAAGAGGATTATCACAAGTGTTGGACATAGTTGCCAAATGTATTGACATCAAATTTGGCGGCTTTGACCAATCGCAAAAGCAAAGTTGATTGTAATGCATTTGCAATCATCACGAAAAAGAAAATAAAGCTGGGCGAGTTTGTCTCAACTTCTGCCCGCGTAACGTAGGGAACAAATCCTTCAAGGAAGATGGCACATTTGGAGGTTCCTAGGATATGGCCTAGTAATTGGCCGGGTGATGGAGGTGAAAGAGTCCCTCTTAGACATGGGAAGGCATTCCATGTTAATAAGAGGACACTGCTCCTTAGAAAAAGACACCGGCAAGCCCCGCCGCCCAAGACTTCGAGAAACCGTCTCGAAGAGAAATCCCTGCAGTACAAACTAGGAGACGAAGAAGAATTGTTAAGCACTCCGAGC
This sequence comes from Rehmannia glutinosa, assembly GCA_016081115.2. Lineage (NCBI taxonomy): Eukaryota > Viridiplantae > Streptophyta > Magnoliopsida > Lamiales > Orobanchaceae > Rehmannia > Rehmannia glutinosa. The sequence goes on from CM071926.1 coordinate 28,904,642, forward strand.
TTGAGAAACCGACCGAGTCGACCACTCACCGAGCAGAAAGGAGACTCGGAGAAGTAGAGTCTCCAGGATGTAATTGATGAAATAGCCAAGTCTGTTGAAGCGTCAAGAGAGGCAAATCAAGAAATTCTTTGTGAGTCCGAGCGGTGAGACACAAGAAGAAAGTTGTGGTAGAGTGATAGTGATGTGATGATTCTATCCCCACCTTACCGGACATCCAAAATCATCTCGAGAGTGGAGGAAATGGAAATTGAGTCGATCCAGGAGCAGTTCCAACGGCTCGAGTTTATAGAAGAAAAGAGGAAGCTGTTGAGCTTCTTGGTGACAGCTGTACTCCCAGGACTAGATGAAGACAACGCACGGATATCTGCAGATCTTCAAGGAGAAGGAAAAGGAGAAACAGCGAGAGGAGGCGAGGCACGTGAGAAGGCCAGCATATGCCCTATCTCGGCACTGCAGAACACACACATCCTCTCCTTGATGTCTTCCTCCGACGGCGATGAGGACTGAGGAGAATCTTGTTGCCCGCGAAGAGTTGCAAATGCGGCAAGCAAACTGCGAATCGAGAATCCTTCACGAGCAAAGATTGATGGAGGGACGGAGAGTCCTCGAACACGGTGGAAATTGATCAATGGGAGTGGTTGACAAATCGCCACTGTTGTTCTTGCTTTACCACTTTGACTCACTCGGAAGAAGGCAATAAGGGAACTGGCGATGAAACCGGGATAGTGGGGACCCATCGAGCAACCCCTATTGAAGGTGTCTTACCACCCCCAACGATGAACACTCAATAGAAGCAGTAAAGAGTCCGGAGACGAGTGACCCCATTACAAGTCACTCGGTTGGTGCGCCCGGTGGGAAACTCCCTCCACTGCGGCAAGGTCGGAGAATGCGCAGATGACTCAACAACGAATCCAGGAGGCGAAGTAGAGAAAATACAAACACAAAAAATGACAAGTTGCCATCAACGGCTCGAGACGATTGAGACTGTCTCACCGGTGAGGTGCCAACTCTCGAAGCTAATGACGTGGCTAGCGATGCAATCGAGGATGAGGAAGAACAGCCAGGAGTTAACACTGCAGGCGATGAAAGTGCAATCCATGGGGTTGAGACTCCAATGGATGCCACCACAGAAGACCCTAAGACAATCGACACTGTCGAAAGAGAGGTCAAGGCCTCGCTGCGGTTGGCTGAGGCTGCGGGAGGTAATGAAGGCCCACGGGAGGTTGAGACTTCCCGGGTAAAGAAGTCAAGTAGAGAACATCCCTCTGCTATCATCGACCCATCTCGAAAAAGGAGATAAGCGCACTTCATGATTCCCAGGATAATCGATGTCACCTTTTCGGGATCGGAAGGCGAAGAAGAAAAGCCGATCGTCCCGGTGCTGATCCAAAAGACTCAGTGCGGATGTTCCAAGCACGAGCAAGTCTCGATCCCAAGACTACTCGTCAAACCTTTAATTTTGATGATGAGCCACCAATGGAAATCTCATCATCGTCCGATGACGCTCCGATAAGGCCGAGGACGTCTACTCGGTGGAGAAATCATTTGAGACCAACGGCCGTTTGAGACCGAGGCTCGGCAAGTCGGGTCCACTTCACAACAAACCCCGGTGAACCGAGTCCATCGCGGCAGCTCCTCAAGTGCGCAGCAGGTCGATTCCAAAAAGAACTTCACGCGCACCGCTCATCGCCGAACAAATCGGTTGGCGGTGATGAATCCTTTATAGAATCTTTTCCTTTTTCTCTGGAGTACCCGACCTCCATGAAGAGTCGAGAAAATGAACGCATGCGCTACCACGAACCGAAGCTCCCGTTTTCAATCAGGCACCATTGTTCGGTGATTATGATTTTTGCATGGCCATCACCGCAACGGAAGAATCGGTGAAGTCCCGAAGTGTTCAAGGCATTATTCACGAGATTGAACGGATGGAGAGGCATCGAGGCCTCTATGGATATGCGATCGACAAAGAGATGCAAATCTCACTGGCGATTTAAGAGGCATATGATCGGGATCGGGGAATGGTGGCAACAAAGAAGAAACAATGCGTGTGGAACAAGTTAGATACTTCAGGACATTGTTCAACAAGCTGGCGGTATGGAGAGTGAAAATCCGATGCAAAAACGAAGCCGAGAGAACATATTGAGCACATGCATGAAGCTCACATTGCCGAGATAAAGGCTTTGCGTGAGCAAAACAAGAGTGATCTACAGCGTTTGGAAGAAACCATGAATACAAAATTCAGCCTTCTCACGGCCGAGATGAAGCCGATTTCACAGAGTCTAACGCTACTCGTCGAATTTCGTCTTGCATACTGCGCACAGACTCCGAGACAGAACTCTACCATCAGCAGGCTCGACTTCCCGCTTGCCAATATGTTTCAGTGTCCCTCTCTCTTTTGATGATGCCAAAAGGGGGAAGAGGAATACCTTAAAGCACAGAAAAGATCTGAAAAAGAGGATGCAGAGGATGCAGCTGTGAAGGGAAAGACAGCTGAGGAAGCGCTGAAACAAAAGAAAGGAAAATCTGCTGAGGGGGAAGGATCGAAAGATGTGACCTTGATGATTGCACAAACCCCCAATAGGGTCTGTCACAAGGTGACATTATCGCAGCAAACTCCTGTGACTCGCCACTCCAACACTCTGCTATATCTATGGCTGAAAAGAGAAAAACAATTGAAGCAGGGATGAAGGAAGTGGAAGGAAGAATGGATGCCCGAGTTATGAACATCTTGAAAGAACATGGAGGCATTCCAGTAGACAGAGACACATATGCCATCTCAGATGTCGGGACAGAGCCACGATCAGTTGATGAATTTAAAACGCTCGCATCTGAAGGATACTTTGCAAATATGTCTATGGCTCAAGCTTGAGACTTCATCTGGGAAAAGGGTCTCACGTTATGTGAAGAAGCCGACAGCGGCAGACTACCGGGCGATCGCTCTGCTTTGGTCACTGGAAAGAAGAAGACCACGGTACAATACACGCCCAGGTAGAGGAAGAAGCGATGGTGGAGGAAGAGGTTTGGACCTAGGCTCTCGCCCAAAAACATTGAATATGTAGATCCAGGCAAGAAAGGGAGGGATCTCTGGGCTGGCTCTTGACCAAGTAGCAAATTTTGCAAGTGGCTAAAAGTACCGAGTATGCAAAAAGAATAGAAGAAGAAAACAAGAGACAAACTCACTATGGGAGGAAAGACAGAAAGATTAAGAAGAGATGAAGCGCAGGAAGGCATATGAAAAGAAAAAGAAGGCGGTGGCGATGAGAAAAAGAGAAGAAGAGAAAGAAGATCTTGAACAAGATGAAAGAAGGAGACAATGAAGGAGATGAAGTGTAGTCATCTGTCACCCCGTGTGTATTTTATTATGTAAATACATACAATGTAAGTCTTACGAAATAAAGCTATAAATTCTCTATTTTTTTTGTGTAGACAAATATGTGCCGATACACCTTGTAAAGCATGATTGTGTAAAAGAACAAGAATGTTATGATCAATAAAAGGATTGATTAACGCATACATTCTATGTCAATACACTATATGTATGTATCTTTGCTATTTGCATTTATGAATGGTTTAAGTTTTGGCATCATCAAAAAGGGGAAATTGTTAGGAAATTTATTGTTTAGATTTTGATGAATGCCATGTAAAACTTAGAATAGGGAGTTGGCACACCAATTCTTATTGTAAAATGCATTGTAATAAATAGAGTGGCCAAGCCGAGTTATGTCACCACGCCTAACATGCAAGAAGACAACCGGAGACTAGAAGGAAGACTCATTGCGAGACTGTTGAATATGGCAAAGAAGAGTAGACGGAACTCTACTAAAAAGCGGTGAGATGCGGTGAGTGGAGTATCCCAAGTCAACTCGAGAAAAGCCAAGTCTCAAGTTGAAGTGAGAAGAGTCATCCAATGATTTGAAGGCGACTCTAAGTCACCTGGGAAAGCAAAGAAATGCGTCAAGTCGAGATAATCGAAAAGATCCGTTGCACGGAAATCAAGAGAATTACTTAAACAAGTAATATCTTCATACTACCTTTCTCGGAGTGCTCAGTCCCGAAGCGTGCAAAAGGAATGAACCAATGGGAAGCACTAAACCGTGTCGAACTCGAAAAGGTGAAAGGACAATTCATACGAGGAAATGGCAATTCCAAGGATCGCAACAAGACAAGCCAACGACCGCAAGTGACTTTCAAAAAAATAAGCCTATCTCTTCAACGGGCAAATTTTTGAAAGATCACTATAAAAGGTCGAGGAGTTTATTTGAGGAGAAAGATATGAGAGTGACACAAATTCTGGACCGAACCAAACAACGTTCAAGCAATTATTAGAAAATCCGAAACATTCTCAATCCTCAAGCCTACACTACGAAGAACATCAATCCAACACTCACCTGTGAAGGAAAGATAACTTCAATCGGTTGAAGAGGAAAACATTTGAAAAATCAAGGGGTCTACATTCCACGAAGGATTGTAGGAAGGTTCAAGGTCGAACCAAGTCTTAAGCTTTTGGAGGGCTTCGTGATCAAATCCAAAGAGCTTGAGCAAGTGAGTCAGAGTAGCAAGACTGCCCTGCCTGAAGAAGAAGCCGAGTAAATGCGAGAAGCCAAAGTGATCAAGGCGTCTCAGATCGAGTCCCAAAGAATCAAGTGTTTGTGTGATCAAGACTTGTATCCGGGACTGTTACCACTTTTATATCGATCATTACCTAGTGGATTCCTCAAGGAGTTGGAGAAGAGAGAGTAGAAGAATTACCCCATCTTGAACCTCTATAAAAATTTCATTGTGTCATTTACATTTCAAAGACTTTAATTTCTCGCATCTTAATTGTTTAATTCTCACGACATATCGCTATCCACTTGATAATCTTTAAGTACTAAATCAAGCACTAAATCCTTGCTTAATCAAACTTAAGGGTGATAAGTCTTCCATTAAAAACAAAACCACAGTTGAGTTAATTTAGACTCAGCAGAAATTTGAGTTAATCCATCAACACTCGAGTTGAGTCCGTTGAGAGACTAACTCTTGATTGACTAACTTGGTGTCCATCAAGGACACAAGCGTAGTATTAACTCTGAATATTTTAAAAGGACTAAAACGAAAATTTGGTAAGGTTTATTCAACCCCCCCTTCTAAACCTTACACTTACACCCCTTGGGACCTACAAGTTGGGTCTTCACTTCAATCTTCAGTCGAGTCTCGTAATCTTTAGCTTAGTTGACTTCAACTCAGCTTAAACAATCCTATCTATTACAAGTTGAATTATATAGAAAATGGGGTGTCAACTTCCTAATCTAAGTTTTACATGGTTTCATCAAAATCTACACATAAATTTGATAAATGTGAGTTTTTGCATGTATTTTGGGGTATATTTATGACTAAAAATTGTGTTTAGACATGCAATAACTCATATGAAATGGTTTATATTCACTCTTTGTGGGAAAGATATTACGCTTTGCTCGTTTTGTAGGAATTTAATGATATTTGAAGCAATTTGGTGACAAATACGAGCATCGCGAAGTTGAAACACCAAGAATCGAGTGAACATATGGAATTGGAAGCCAAGATTAGAAGAATTTGGACAAAATAGGCAAAAACAAGGCACACACGGGCAGGGCGTGCGCATGGACGCGACCCATGCGTACCTGGGGAGAGCAGGCTGAGCACATGGCATGTCGCACGGGTAACCCGTGCGCACCTGAAGAGTTTCAAAAGGTCAGACGGCATCACGCACGGGCAATTGGTGCGTGAACGCACGACACGTGCGTGGTTGGTGAAAAATCAGGGAATTGCTTACGGGATGGCGCACGGGTAACCCGTTTGTCTGTGCTGGAATGTCACAAACTGACAACACTTTGCCCTAGACTTTTGAAAAGGTATAAAAGGACTTTTGGGGGCGCACGCCAGGGGATATTATGATATTCTTGGACTTATAAAACAAGACAAAAGACTACTCTTTCAAGGAGGCATCAAGGGAAGAATTAGGTCGCATTGGATTGAAGCATATTTGAGTACTTTGTGCTTATTCTTGTTTTATCACTTGGCCAATGATTTAACATGTTTGATATATTGATTCATAATTCGAGAGATGAGTTTCGATATTAGATCGTGAGTACTTGACATGAATATTTGCATGAATCGAGAGGTTTGTAGATATTTGCGAGGACATTTGATCTTTTGAGCTTTTGGGAGTTGTGTATCTTATGTTGAGTAGAGATGCTAGCATAGATATTCCAATCTACATTTTATATACATCTCGAGAGGGAGGATAATATACCATTGAGATCGTCTTATAGGAATATTGATAATAACTTCGGCTTTTATTAAATCGGACAACAAGAGAGATATTAATCGAAACCATAACCCGGGAATCCGCTTTATTCTCTTGATACTTTCATTATTATCATTATCTTTACCTTGTGTTTTTGTAGTCTAAGTTGTCTTAATATCGAAACAATCATCCAATTTTGATCGTCTAAATAAAAATAAGGCTATTACGATCTCAATACTTAGCGCATAAATTTATTAGTCTCCGTGGATATGACCTTGCTTACCCTATTCTATAAACTACACTGTACACTTGCGGTGAAGCTAAAAATAAGGCGAACAAGTTTTTGGCGCTGTTGCCGGGGACTAATACAATTTTTGGTGCTAATATTGTGATAGATAGAATTATTTTTAATTTAGACATTTTAGTTTTTTTTTCTTTATATTTTGTTTTATTCTAATCCTATATTATTTGACTTGTTTCTTTTAGTTTGGTCCAGGTAGTGCATGAACACTCGCTCTAGGCAAGAAGAATTAATACCGCTCATATTGGAAGTTGAGGCTTTCGCAAGGAGAGTCAGTGCAACTATTAGACGGGCTGAAAGACAACAAATCCGATTATGGGAGATGTGGACGAAGAAAACAAGGGTAACAATAGGATCGGGATCAATGAGTTACCAATACGGTTCAACAACAAGCCATCCATGATTACTTTCGACCTTAAACGAATCGTAATTATGGTGGTATTGCTCATATTAGATAAATGCCAACAACTTTGAGCTTAAGTCAAAGACTTGATAAACATGGTGCAGCAAAACCAGTTTGGGGGTTTCGCAACCGAAGATCCTAATTCTCATCTTGTACATTTTATCCAAATTTGCAACACGATAAAAATGAATGGAGTCTCAAATGATGCCATAAGATTGCGCCTATTCCCTAGGCGACATGAGATGCCGATGACCAATGTAATTGAAGTCAAATTGTTTGATGTGTGGGGGATCGACTTTATGGGCCCATTTCCATCATCTTCGGGCTATCAATATATTCTACTTACTGTAGAGTATGTGTCCCGTTGGGTAGAAGCAATTCCTTCACAGATAAATGATGCCCAAGTAGTGATGCGGTTCCTCAAGAAAAATATATTTACTCGATTCGGAACTCCAAGAGCTTTAATTAGTGATGGAGGGTTGCATTTTGTAAATAAACTGATGAGCAACTTATTGGAAAAATATGGGGTTAAACATAAAGTTGCATTGGCATATCATCCGCAAGCCAATGGACAAGCCGAAGTAGCCAACGGCGAGATCAAACAGATTCTTGAAAAGACGGTGAACATAAATTAAAAGGATTGGGCATTGAAATTGGATGATGCTCTATGGGCATACGGACAAGATATAAGACATCGTTAGGCACATCCCGTATCAACTCATCTTCGGAAATCGTGTCATTTGCCGGTGGAATTAGAGCATAAGGCGTTTTGGGCGTGTAAAGAAACCGAATTTGGACTTCAAAAAGGCAGGTGAAGAGAGGTTGCTTCATTTAAATGAGACGGAAGAATTTCGGGATGAAGCTTATGAAAATTCCTGCATCTACAAAGAACACACCAAAAGATGGCACGACATAATGATCAAGAAACGAGAGTTTTTACCAGGGGAACCAGTTCTCTTATACAACTCACGTCTTAAACTTTTCCTGGAAAACTCAAATCTAGGTGGTCGGGGCCATTTGTGATAAAGAAGGTATTGAGTCCTCCAGGAGTCATGGAATTGTTAACCCAAGATGGTGAGACATTTATGGTAAATGGCCAGAGGATTAAACACTACTTCCATAGAGGTAACCAAGAGGAGGTGACATCTCTCACCTTGCGAGACCCGTGGCGGAACGAAAACAGGTGTCGAGCTAAAGACGTTAAATATAGCGCTTGTTGGGAGGCAACCCAACGGTTTGTGGTGTGAATTTCATTTTGTATGTGTTTCTTGTATTCTTTTATTAAAAAAAAAACTTGAGTGTTGCTGTACAGGCGCACGAGTAACCCGTGCGCTAGGCGCACGCCCGTGTTGGGAAATTTATTGTTTAGATTTTGATGAATGCCATGTAAAACTTAGAATAGGAAGTTGACACCCCATTTTTGTTGTAAATCGCATTGTAATAAATAGATGGTCAAAAGTGAGTTAAGTCACTATGCCCAAACATGCAAGAAGACAACTGGAGACTAGAAGGAAGACTCGTGCGAGACAGTGAGTATGGCAAAGAAGAGTAGACGGAACTCTATCAAGGAGCGGTGAGATGCGGTGAGTGGAGTATCGTCAAGTCAACTCAAGAAAAGCCAAGTCTCAAGTTAAAGTGAAGAAGAGTCATCCAATGATTGGAAGCCGACTCTAAGTCACTGGGGAAAGCAAGGAAATGCGGTCAAGTCGAGATAATCAAAAAGATCCGTTACGTAAATCAAGAGAATTACCTAAACAAGTAATATCTCCATACTACCTTTCTCAAGTGCTCGATCCCAGGAAGCGTGCAAAAGGAATAAACCAATGGAAGCACTACATCGTTTGTAACTCGAAAAGGTGAAGAACAATTCATACGAGGAAATGGCAATTCCAAGGACTGCAACAAGACAAGTTAACGATCGCAAGTGACTTTCAAAAATAATCCTATCTCTTCAACGGGCGATTTTTGAAAGATCACTATAAAAGGCTGAGGAATGACTACGAGAGTAGTAGACGAGAACCAAAAACATTCAAGCAATTATTAGAACTGTAAACTGAAATATTCTCAAGTTATTAGAACGCTCAATCCTCAAGCCTACACTACGAAGAACATCAATCCAACACTCACCTGTGAAGGAAAGATAACTTCAATCGAGTTGAAGAGGAAATTTGAAAAATCACTGGGTCTACATTCCTCGAAGGATTGTAGGAAGGTTCAAGGTCGAACCAAGTCTTGAGCTTTTGGAGGGCTTTGTGATCAAATCCAAAGAGCTTGAGCAAGTGAGTTTGTAGTAGCAAGCATTGCCCTGTGAAGAAAGAAGTCGAGTGCACTGAGAAGCCGCCAGAGTGATCAAGGCGTCTCGGATGAGTCCCAAAGGATAAAGTCATTTGTGTGATCAAGACTTGTATCTACGGACTTTACCACTTTGTATACTCGATCAATACCTAGTGGATTCCTCCAGGAGTTGGAGAAGAGAGGAGTAGAAGAATTACCCCATCTTCGAACCTCCATAAAAATCTAATTGTGTCATTTACATTTCAAAACTTTAATTCTTGCATCATATTTGTTTATTTCTGCTGACATATTTGTTATCCATTAGATAATCTCTAAGTACTAAATCAAGCTCTAAATCTCTACTTAACCAAACTTAAGGGTGTTAAGTCTTCCACTGAAAACAAACCACAGTTGAGTTAATTTAGACTTAACGGTGAGTTATTCAAAGAAGAACGGCTCGGTTGAGTCCGTTGAGAGACTAACTCATCGATTAACTAAATTGGTCATCCACCAAGGACACAAATGTGTGTAGTATCAACTCTGAATTTTTAAAAAGGACTAAATCAAAAATTTGGTAAGGTTTATTCAACCCCCCTTCTAAACCTTACACTTACACCCCTTGGGACCTACAAGTGGTATCAGAGCGGTTGGTTCATTGAGCCTTCCGCACTGGTTACTGAACTAGATCTCCAAACTTTTCAAAGTCTTCTTTAGTACTTAAACTTTCAAAACTACCTTTATCATTAAAATTTATTATCATGGAAGCAAATTTGACACGCATCCCTATGTTCACAATTGAAGAATTTGATGATTGGAAAATTCGTATGCAGGCTCATCTATCAACATTACATGATGAGATGTGGATAGTGATAGAGGATGGGCCACTGCAAATCTTAAAGGTGAACACAATTGTAAGAAGAGCTAATGCGGTGAAGGTGAAGAGGATGTTGTCCCTAGACCGGCTATGGTTGAAAAACCAAGAACTGAATGGACAAATGATGAGAAAAAGATACAACCTGGACAATGTAGCCAAGGACATCCTTTACAAAACATTGGACAAAGCCATGTTCAATAAAGTCAAATCATGCAAAACGGCTAAAGAAATCGGAACAAGCTAACATTGATTTGTGAAGGCTCGAGCAAATCAAAGAAAACAAATTATCATGTGGCCGTCTGAAATTTGAGAACTTCAAAATGATCTCGGGAGAAAACTGGATCAATCGGATGCTCGGTTCACGTAAATCACCAACGAGCTATCTCGCACTTGGAAAGGAATATACACGAAGGAAATGTGTATGAAGATCCTAAAAGTCTTCGGTGAATGGGAAATGAAGGTCATGGCACTAAGACATTCCATGGACCTATCAAAGACATCCAACCATAAACTATTCTCGGACCTCAAAGCCTACGAGTTTGAGCCGAGAAGAAAAAGACAGGAAGAGATTTGTACTCCAAAAAAATTTGCTCTAATTGTTAAAGATGGGAAGAGAGCCGAGGTCAAAGAAGCCATTGATCCGGAAGAAATAGCCACGATGGTTAAAAGGTTCAACAAGTTCTTCAATAAGAACTACAAGAGAGGCAAGGGCGAATCTTCGAGAAGACACTCAGCTCCCTCCAAGTCAAGGAAGATAGGCCAACCAAGAGAACAGATCATCAAAAAGCTGAATATCAAAGGGCCGACAATCCAAGAATGGAAAGAGCGATCAAAAGGTTGAATATCTATCTTTGGAACCGAGACAACCAGGTCACTACGCCATTGATTGCCGATATCCCGTAGTCAACAAATACGAAATGAAGAAGAAAGAAAAGTCTTGAGAGAAAGAAGACAAGAAAAGAAAAAGGCAATGTTGGTGCAGAGATCTAACGAAACAACCAAGTCAAGAGAGACGGCTAATTGAGAGCGGTGAAGCCGACTACTCAAGTGACTCTGAAGAAGAAGCCTTGATCCTTTGATGGCCAAGGAACAAAATCAACGACGACCAAGAAGACGAGGTACACTTTAACTCATCAAACTCGGATTCTAGTAATAGTGATTGTGACACACACACTTCATCACCCATCGATCTTTATGATTCATTAGGCAAAATGATGAAAGATTTTGAACACATTAAATCCTCACACACACTACTAAATGAGGAAAACAGCCTATTTACCAAGAGCCAAAACTCAAAGTCGACTAAGGAGCCGAGTACTCTAAGTCAAATAGTTGATGAGAATGAAAGTTTAAAAATTTGAAAATGCTAAGTTAATAGCGAGAAATAGTTGCCATAGAACAGAGGAGAATGACCTCAAAAATGTTATTGCCTCATTCACTAAGGCATCTAAATCATTGGATGATCTTATTATGAGTCAAAGAAAATGTGGAAACAAGACAGCTTAGGATTTAATTCCTCTGTCTATGTCAAACTCCAAAAGTAATTTTGGAAAAAGGATCTTCAAGCAATGAAGAGTCCAAAAAATCCAAAACTCTAAATGTTGCACACACATTTACTCCAAAGCACAACTACAAGCAAACTGGCCTTGGTTATAAAGGAAAAGGAAAAGTCTTATTTGAAGGCCGAAAGGACGGTGAGGAGAGGTTGGTCGAGTTCCTCAAAGCAAACTCCAAACGAGAAAATACTCAGTAAAGAAAAAGCGAGAGCTACCAAAAACCCAGAAAATCTATAAAAGAAATACATATGATGGGAATGGTAGAAAATATCCAAGCCAAGTGATTGGAATGATGTGAACTATCAAACATAGACTTATGGAATATAAGCCCAAATGGCAAAGGCCAGAACTCAAAGCAAAGGCCATTCCAAAAGTATAAGAACTTTCATCAAAGACACACATATGCACCTAGGCACTACACTCAGAGACACCACAATTACCCAAAGAAGGCGATTGCTAAAACTTATACACGGGCATACAGACAAAAAGAGGCAACTGTATGAACCTAAAATCCCAAGCAATTTGCCAAGATTAATTATGATTATGGCAGCGATAGATGGCAACCCCTTAGAGTCAAATCATTTGGCTATAAGTTGGTTGGATCATCTTACAATTCTAACCACTCAGGACCCAGGACAAATATGGGTACCTAAAACTTAATTTCCTTGATTGCGGAGTTCAAGGAGCACCGAAAGTGCCAAGGAACCTGGTATATGGATAGTGGTCGCATTCCGGACATATGATAGGAAACAAGAAAAATTTGTCAAAATTCAAGGAAGTAAAATGAGCAAAAGTCATATTTGGAGGAAATGAAGCTCCAGGTGAAATAAGAGGCATTGGATCCATCAAGAGGAATGGATTAGAAATCACGGATGTTGCATATGTTGAAGGACTCAACTTCAACTTGCTAAGCATCGACCAACTCGTGACAAGTGGCTATAATGTTGGATTCAACATGGGTATATGCCAAATCAAGGATCTTGAATCGAATGAAGTTGTGTTGCAAGGATGCGATGACAAAAGAACATGTATGTAGTAGATTGGTCAACCGCTACACACAAAGACTGTCTATTAGCAAAAGCACTTTGAATCAAGTTGCCGTGGCACAAAAAGCCGAGTCACCTGAATTTCAAAACGATTAACAAGCTTGCAAGAAGTAATCTTGTGGAAGGACTTCCGGACTCAAAAGTATACAAGAAGGAGAGTATATGTGATGCATGTCGAAGGGAAAACAAATCAAATCTTCATTCAAAGAAAAGACATGCCCATCTTCAACAAGAATATTGCATCGCTACATATGGATCTATTTGGCCTAGTGGAACCAACCAACATAAGTGGAAAGAAATACACCTTGGTGGTAGTAGATGACTACTCAAGATATACACGGATAATATTCATGTGTAAGAAGAAATAAACTCTACGAAAACTACCCACGGTGATGAAGAGGATTCAAAGCGAGAAGAGCCAAACCATTATCAAAATAAGATCGCATGAGGAACCGAGTTTGTCAATGGAATAATAACTCGATATTGTATTGAAAATGGTATTGGTCATGAACTATCTCGCGAGCAAGGACTCCACGTGAGAATGGAGTTGCGAGAAAGAAGGAACAGAACTCTCAAAGAAGAAAAGCAATGACCATGTTAGTCAAGCGGGGGTTACCAAAAAGATTTTGGGTGAAGCAATCAACACGACTTGCTACACTCAAAACAGATGTATGATAAACAAACGGTGACAAAGACTCCCTATGAGATTTGGTGGAAGAAAACCAAATGTTGCATATTTTAGAATATTTGGATGTAAATGCTTCATCCACAACAATGGCAAAGACAATCTAAAGGCCTTCGATGCTAAAGCGAGATGAAGGTTTCTTCTTCGGGATACTCGGTGAAAGCAAAGCCTACAGAGTACTCAACAAAAGGACTATGGTTGCGGAAGAATCCATTCATGTGGTATTCGATGAGCCAAATGTAAATAGAGAAGACATTGAAGAGTCGGTGATAAGTGAATCATCCAACCATACTGAGAAGAGTCCCTATCAAGTCAAATTTGGAACTATTAACTCGGATGAAGATGAGATAGTTGAGTCTCATAAAATCTTTGGAACATTTTGCTAAGTGAGTGCGAGAGAGCCGATCAAAGCAACACAATCGCTAGACAATCGAACCCGACTTCAACTCGATGTAAGATGGTGAAAGACCATCCACGAGAACTTGTCATTGGAGATATAAGAGAAGGTGTCAAAACGAGATCGAACTCAACAAGAAGCTATGTTCACATGCTTCATCTCGCAAATAGAGCCCAAAGATGTGTTACAAGCATTGTATGACACACATTGGATTCAAGCTATGCACGAAGAGTGAATCGGTTTGAAAGAAATAAAGTATGGAAATTAGTTCAAAGACCCACACATCAAAATGTTATTGGTACTAAATGGGTGTTGAACCAAGATGAACGAGGAAGGTTACGTGGTAAGAAACAAAGCAAGACTAGTAGCCAAAGGATATTGCCAAGAAGAAGGAATAGATTTTGATGAAACATTTGCCTCGTAGCAAGATTGGAAGCTATAAGGATGTTTCTTGCCTATCTTTGCTCACAAGAATTTCATTGTATATCGGATGGATGAAAAAAGTGCATTCCTAAATGGTTTATTGGAAGAAGAAGTGTATGTTGAACAACCTCCAGGATTTGAGCAGAAGACTCTTGGAGATAAGGTATACAAACTCAAGAAAGCTTTGTATGGATTGAAACAGGCACCCGTGAGCATGGTATGATACTTTGTCACAATTCCTAAGCGAGAATGGATTCACAAAAGGAAAAGTAGATAGAACACTTTTCAGAATTCAAGACAAAAAAGTATATCTTTGCTTGTTCAAATATATGTGGATGACATCATTTTGGATCCACAAACAAAGAGTCTGTGTGAAAAATTTTCAAATCTCATGCAAAGTAAATTTGAAATGAGCATGATGGGAGAGCCGACATTCTTCCTTGGACTTCAAGTGAAACAATGAAGGATGGAACCTTCATAAGTCAAACAAAATACACCGTAGATTTAATGAATAAATTTGGTATGGAGGAGAAGTCTTACGTAAAAATACCAATAAATACATCATCAAAATGGACATGGATGCAGATGGCAAGCACTGTAGATCAAATAAGATACTGAGCACTTATTGGATCATTGCTTTATCTCACAAAGAAGCGGGCGGACATCACCTTTGCTTTAGGTGTATGTGCGAGATTTCAATCTGCTCCAAAAGAGAGTCATATGATGACTAAAAGAATCCGAGATACTTGAAAGGAAGCCAAGAAGTTGGCTTATGGTATCCAAAGGAAGGTGGATTCAAACTAATTGGCTATTCAAACTCGACTATCTTTGGATGCAGAGTGGGACAGAAAAGCACCTCGAGGCACATGTCAAATGCTAGAAACAAGTCGATTTCTGGTTTAGCAAGAAGCAAAATTCAATAGCCACCTCTGGTGACGAGAATACATAGATGCGGGCACCATTTGTGCCCAAGTCCTATGGATGAGACAACGGTGAGAGACTATGAAGTTGAGGAAAAAGAAATTCCAATCATGTGTGATAACACAAGTGCAATTGCAATTACTCAAAATCGTGTTGCACTCAAGAACAAAGCATATCGATGTCGATATCACTTCATAAGAGATCATGTTGAAAAGAAGGACATCATCTTGGAATATATCTCAACCGATAAACAATTGGTGACATCTTCACAAAACCATTATGTGAGTCAAGATTCGAAGAACTCAAGCATGAGTTAGGGTTAATTGAGTGGTGGTGACACTCGGAAGAATCAAAGAATAGAAATGGAACACAAAAAGGGAAAAAGAGCTGAACTCACAAATTAGCTAAGTAAATCGGCCCAGTATCGGAAAGACAACTATACCAAGTCGGTGACAAATTTGAGTCACAAAAGAGGAATGTGAAAAGAAGAGCTAAACCGGTGAGGGCAAAAAGTTGAATCATTTATGAGCAAAGTGACAAAAACGCAATGATCGTTTTTACTAAGCGGGAATGTTTTTAAGAATGACGTCAAAGATAATTATGACGTGTACAGGCAAAAAAAGTCGCACACTAAGCTTATGATTTGATATAAATCTTTGTCGCATTAAATACGAGACATTAAATGCTCAATCGGGCGTACAAATCTAAGCCGTTGATTTCGATCCCATTTCAAAAACCACCCGCACGTCCTTTCATAAACCATACTTAAACCATTTTCGTCCGTTTCTCTCACACACTACCAAAACTGTTCATTTCTCTCTCTAGGAAGCAAAAGGCAAAAATTTTCTCAAAACCCTATCTATCTTCAAATCAATCTCTAAGTTTTCTTCGGTAAAATCCTGGAGGATGGCATCAACCTATGATTTTGTCAAGTTAGGAAAGCAAATCCACACCGGTCTCTTGTGGATTTCGACGGCATGGTGAAACAGGGGTCCGACGACACCCTAGTGTTGAACATTCTTGAGAAATTGGAAACATCCGGGTTGAAATCGTTTCGCCGATTTGGAATATCCGATGACCTATGTGGAGGAGGTCACAGTTCTACGTGAACGCCGAGATTCACGATAAAGGGATAAAGTCATCATTCACGGAAAGAAGCTCACCATCTACGCCAAGGATTTGGCGGAACACCCACTCACTACCGAGCGGAAGGAGCATCGAAATCAACGGTGATGTAAACATGGTTTCGCTTGGAAGGAAATAGCCAAGCCCGACTATGCTAATAAAATAGTTTACACAAACAAAACAAGATTTCTTTGAAGGAGGATTATCACAAGTCGTTGGACATAGTTGCCAAATGTATTGACATCAAATTTGGCGGCTTTGACCAACTCTCAAAAGCAAAGTTGATCATAATTCTTTGCGATCATTGAAGAAAGGAAAATAAATCGGCCTGAGTTTGTCTGCAGACTATGCCGAATGTAGGGAACAAATCCTTCAAGGAAGATGGCACATTTGGAGGATCCTAGGATATGGCCCGGTGATTGGCCGGTGATGGAGGTGAAAGAGTCCCTCTTAGACATGGAAAGGCGTTCCATGTAAACAAGAGGATGTTCGAGATCAAACCTCTCTGGCGCGCACATAAGAGAGCCTACGCCAAGAGAGCGACACAAGTGAGGGGAATCGGTGACCCAAGATACAGATGTTTCCTCTCCACCAAAGAAGAAAGTCGCCCTGCAATCGCTAAGAAGATGTTGCTCTCTGCAAAGAAAGAAAGTCAAACCCGCTCCGCCCCGCAGCAGAGTCACCCGACCCCGCGGCCGTGTCTCCCGCCCAAAGTTAGCCGGTCGAGAAGGACTCTCAACTACCTTCTCGGATCGTCAAAAAGAGGAGATCCGATAAGCCAAGACGGCCGACTCCTCGAGGAAGAAGACACCAGGCCACCGGCCCCGCCACCCAAGACTCACAAGAAACTCTCTCTCGAACCAGAAGTCCCTCAGTGGTACGAACTAAGAGACGACGAAGAATCATCAAGCGATCCGAGCTTGAGAAACCGGGCCGAGTCACCACTCGGATGGAACAAATACTAAACCCGGCTGAAGCAAAAGAGAGAGTCCCTAGATGTAATTGATGAAAATGACTAAGTCTGTCAAGGCGATCACAGAGGCAAATCAAGACACAGTTGTAGTCCACGCTTGGTGAGACACAAGAAGAAGGCGATAGAGCGATAGTGATGTGATGATCCTATCCCCACTTTACCCAGGATATCCAAAATCGTCTGAGAGTGGAGGAAATGGAAATTGAGTCGATCCGAGAACAGTTCCAACGACCGAGTTTATAGAAGAAGAAGAGGAAGCTGTTGAACTTCCTCGACCTCTCGTGATCCAAAGATCGATGAAGACAATCGCACGGATATCCTGCAGATCTTCAAGGATAAGGAGAAGGAGCGCGCGAAGAAAGGCTGAGGCAAAGGAGAAGGCCAACATCTTCCCTCTCACTGGAACCCACAGAACATACACATTCTCACTTCGATATTCTATCGAAAGTGATGAGGATCGGACCTGCTTTGCTACCACGAGGAAGAGTTGCAAATGCGACAAGCAATGCATGAATCCGAATTCTTCATGAGAAGAGCATGATGGAGGGACAGAGAGTCCTCCGAACACGGTGGAAATTGATCGAATGGGAGTGGTTCCAAATCACCACCGTTATTCTCGCCACCACTTCCCTGACTCACTCGGAAGAAGGAATTAAGGGAAATGGCGATGGCGGGTTAGTGGGGACCCCAGGTTGAGCCAACCCCTAACGAAGGTGTCTTACCACCGCCCCAATAGTGAACACAAAAGAGAAACAACCGGGAGTTTGGAGACGAGTGACCCCATTCCAAGTCACTCGGTGGTGAGCCGGTGAGGGAGAAACTCCCTCCACCTGCAGCAAGGTCGGAGAATGATGCGAGATGACTCCACAACGAATCTAGGAGGCGAAGTGGAGAAAGTACAAACGCAAAACGAAAAACAAGTTGCCATCAACGAAGCTCGGATAGTTGAAAGCCTCATCTCGGTGAGGTGCCAATCGCTCGAAGGCTAAATGACGCTGCGATGCGTGCGGTCGAGAGGCACGAAGGAAGGAATGTACACGGGAGTTAACACTGGCGATGAAAGTGCAATCCATGGGGTTGAGACTCCAATGGATGCCACCACGAGAAGACCCCAAGACGGTGACATTTGTCGAAAGGGAGGTCCAAGCCTCATTGCGCGATCGAGGCTGCAGGAGGTAATGAAGGCCCACGGGAGGTTGAGACTTCGGGGGTAAAGAAAAGAAGAGAGAACATCCCTCCGCTATCATTGATCCATCCGAAAAGGAGATAAGTGCGCTTCATGACTCCCAGGATAATCCCGATGTAACCTTTCCGGGATCGGGCGGCGAAGAAGAAGCCGAGTCATCCCCGTGAAAGATCCAAAAGACTCGGTGAGGATGTTCCCAAAGACGAGCAAGTCTCGATCTCAAAACTACTCGTCAAACTTTCAATTTTGATGATGAGCCACCAATGGAAATCTCATCATCATCCGATGACGCTCGATAAGGCCGAGGACCAGTCCACTCAATTGGAGAAACCATTTGAGACCAACGGCTGTTGAGACAGTTGAGCTCGTAAAGTCGGGTCCACTTCGCTAAAGACCCCAATCAAACAGAGTCCACCGCACAGGCTCCTCAAGTGCAGCGGAGTTCGACTCAAAAGGAACTTCACGTGCACCTCTCATCATTGAACAAATCCCAGTTGGCCGTGATGATTCCTTTGTAGAAACATTTCCTTTCTCCTTGGAGGTACCCGACCTCCATGAAGAGTCGAGAACGAGCTCGCACGCTTCCACAGACCAGCTCTGTCATTTCTTGGTACCATCGTTCGGTGACTATGACTTTGACTGCGTGGCCATCGATGCAACGGAAGAAACAAATTGAAGTTCGGGGAAGTGTTCAAGGCATTATTTCTGAAATTGAACGGATGGAGAGGCACCAGGCCTCTATGGACATGCGATGGACAACAGAGATGCCAACCTTACTGCCGACTTGAGAGGCATAACATGATCAGGATAAGGGAATGGTGGCAATAAAGAACAAACAATGCATGTGGAACAAGTTAGATACTTCAGGACATTGTTCAACAAGTCGCTTGTATGGAGAGTGAGAATGATGATGCAAAAACGAAATTGAGAGAACACATTGAGCACATGCATGAAGCTCACACCGCCGAGATAAAGGCATTGCGTGAGCAAAATAAGAGTGATCTCCAGCGTCTGGAAGAAAATATGGACAGAAAATTCAGCCTTTCTCATGGCTGAAATGAAGCTAATTTCAGCAGAGTCCAACGCTACTCGCTCGAATTTCGTGCCGCATACTCCACAAAGAGACTCGAGACAGAACTCTACTATCAGAGCTCGATTTCCGCTTGCCAAGATGTTTCCGGCGTTCATCTCTCCTTTGATGATGCCAAAAAGGGGGAAGAGGAATACCTTAAAGCACGAAGAGATCTGAAGGTGAAAAAGAGGATCTGTTGCAAAGGGAAAGACAGCTGAGGAAGTGTTGAAACAAAAGAAAGGAAAGTCCGTTGAGGGGGAAGGATCGAAAGATGTGACCTTGATGATCGCACAAACCCCCAACAAGGTATTGTCACTGGTGATATTATCGACAAACTCCCATGACTCGCCACTCCAACACTCTGCTATATCTATGGCCGAAAAGAGAAAGACAATTGAAGCAGGGGATGGAGGAAGTGGAAGGAAGAATGGATGCCCGAGTTATGAACATCTTGAAACAACATGGAGGCATTCCAAGAGACGGAGACACTTATGCCATCTCGATGTCGGGACGAGCCACGATCGTTGATGAATTTAAAACGCCGCATCCGAAGGATACTTTGCAAATATGTCTATGGCTCAAGCTTGGGACTTATCTTTGGGAAAAGGGTCTCACGTTATGTGAAGAAGCCGACAGCGAACTGAGACTACCGTGATCCTCTGCTGGTCACTCATTGGAAAGAAAGACCCCGTACAATACACGCCCGAGGTAGTAGAGGAAGAAGCGGTGGTGGAGGAAGAGGTTTGGACCAGGCCTCCGCCCAAAAACATTGAATACGTAGATCCAGGCAAGAAAGGAGGGATCTCTTCGGGTCGGGTCTTGACCAAGTAGCAAATTTGCAAGTGGCTAAAAGTAATCCGAGTATGCGAAAAGAATAGAAGAAGAAAACAAAAGACAAACTCGGCTATGGGAGGAAAGACAAGAGAGATTAAGAAGAGATGAAGCTGCCAGGAAGGCATATGAAAAGAAGAAGAAAAGCGGTGATTGATGATGAGAAAAAAGAGAAGAAGAAGCGAGAAGATGCCGAACAAGATGAAAGAAGGAGACAACGAAGGAGATGAAGTGTTGTTGTCCACCCCTTCATGTATTTTATTATGTAAATACATACTATGTAAGTCTTCTGCAATAAAGCTATAAATTATTTATTTTTTTGTGTAGACAAATGTTTGCTCTAATACACCTTGTAAACAGTTGTGTAAAAGAACAAGAATGTTATGATCAATAAAAGGATTGATTTTACGCATACATTCTATGTGAATACACTATCTGTATGTATCTTTGCTATTTACATTTTTGAATGGTTTAAGTTTTGGCATCATCAAAAAGGGGGAAATTGTTGGGAAATTTATTGTTTAGATTTTGATGAATGCCATGTAAAACTTAGAATAGGAAGTTGGGACCCCATTTTTGTTGTAAAAGCGCATTGTAATAAATAAATTTGGGTCAAGCCGAGTTAAGTCGCCTATGCCCAAACATGCAAGAAGACAACCGGAGACTAGAAGGAAGACTCATTGCGAGACAATTGAGTATGGCAAAAAGAAGAGTAGACGGGAACTCTGAAGGAAGCGGTGAGATGCGGTGAGTGGAGTATCGGTCAAGTCAACTCAAGAAAAGCCAAGTCTCAAGTTAAAGTGACGGAAGAGTCATCCAATGATTGGAAGTCGACTCTAAGTCACCCGGGGAAAGCAAGGAAATGCGGTCAAGTCGAGATAATCGAAAAAGATCCGTTTACGTAAATCAAGAGAATTACCTAAACAAGTAATATCTCCATACTACCTTTCTCGAAGTGCTCAGTCCCAGAAGCGTGCAAAAGGAATAAACCAATGGGAAGCACTACACCGTGTCAAAACTCTGAAAAGGTGAAGAACAATTCATACGAGGAAATGGCAATTCCAAGGACTGCAACATGACAAGCCAACGACTGCAAGTGACTTTCAAAAATAAGCCTATCTCTTCAACGGGCAGATTTTTGAAAGATCACTATAAAAGGCTGAGGAATGACTCTGAGAGTAGTAGACCAGAACCAAAAACATTCAAGCAATTATTAGAACTGTAAACCTGGAATATTCTCAAGTTATTAAAACGCTCAATCCTCAAGCCTACACTACGAAGAACATCAATCCAACACTCACCTGTGAAGGAAAGATAACTTCAATCAGTTGAAGAGGAAATTCTTGAAAAATCACGGGGTCTACATTCCTCGAAGGATTGTAGGAAGGTTCAAGGTCGAACCAAGTCTTGAGCTTTTGGAGGCTTCGTGATCAAATCCAAAGAGCTTGAGCAAGTGAGCTGTAGTAGCAAAGCGGGTGCCCTGTGAAGAAGGCCGAGTCGCACGAGAAGCTTGGTGAGTGATCAAGGCGTCTCAGCATCGAGTCCCAAAGGATCAAGTTTGTGTGATCAAGACTTGTATCCGGATCATTACCACTTTGTATCTTGATCAATACCTAGTGGATTCCTCCGGGAGTTGGAGAAAGAGGAGTAGAAGAATTACCCCATCTTGAACCTCTATAAAAATCTTATTGTGTCATTTACATTTCAACACTTTAATTCTTGCATCATATTTGTTTATTTCTCACGACATATTTGCTATCCATTAGATAATCTCTAAGTACTAAATCAAGCTCTAAATCTCTACTTAACCAAACTTAAGGGTGTTAAGTCTTAGAAAACGAACCACGTTGAGTTAATTTAGACTTAAATTTGAGTTATTCAAAGAACGGCTCGATTGAGTCCGTTGAGAGACTAACTCTCTTGATTAACTAAATTGGTGTCCACCAAGGACACAACTGTGTAGTATCAACTCTGAATTTTTAAAAAGGACTAAATCAAAAATTTGGTAAGGTTTATTCAACCCTCCCCCTTCTAAACCTTACACTTACACCCCTTGGGACCTACAGCCCGTGCGTGCCTGGAGGGGGGAATAATGTTGCTATGGCATCACGCACGGGTGACCGTGCTCAAGCGCATGACCCATGCGTGCGAAGAAAAATTGAACACCCTACGGCAAAGACGCACGAGTTACCGTGCGGCGCCAAATAAGACGACCCGTGCGCTTTTCAACGAGGGGCATAAAGGGGCCGCCTGCACTGTTCTTCACTTTCAAAAAAAACCCCTACACACGAAAATCGCCCTCTCTCCACACATTGCTCAAAATTTTGAATTCTCATCAAGTTTCTCTCTTATAATTCATTCTCCTATCATCCTGCACTTATACTTCGCCTTAATTTAGAGTTTGGATTGAAGAATTTGTTGAGATTGCACCTAGGGTTCCATTTTCCATCCTTCAATTTTGGGACTTTCGGTAAGAATTTCATGTTTTCTTTAGCATTTCTTGTAATGTATGCTTGAAGGATCATATTGGGTACATTTTTTGATAGTTTGTCGTGCTTTAAGTTGAATTTTTCTTTGAGGCAATTTATCAAAAACATTGTGAGCATGTTGAATTGGGGCATTATTGAGTTGAATTGATGATGAATTTCGCATGTGCTATTATGGCCAGGGTATTAAGACTATGATCCTTTACAATTATTTGAATGTTTGAGAGTTTGGAGCTAGATTGATGCTTAAATTGATAAAGGAGAGTTATTATACCCTATTTGTCTACTTTGGCTTAAATTCATCATTTTGTGCTTGTAATTGGTCTTGTTTGGGATACTAATATATGTTATTCTAGGTACAAACTCATATTATGGCTGAAAGAAGAAATCCTCAAGGGGGAAGAAGACGTCTTCGAGCGGCGGCACAGCGAGAGGAGGCACCACAGAGGTGGACCCCCACCCGCAGACTTATGAGGTTGTGTTGGAAGCTAATGACCTTGAGAGGTGGAATCGATTAGTTACCCATCCGATGATTACTTCACGATATGCCGACGATGAATGTACCCAAAGTCTTGGGATACATGAAGATGTTTGGGGTCTATTTGCAAAAGTCGGGTGGACCAATTTTATGAGTAGAAGGTGGCTTACATATAAGCGATTTACATTGGAATTTCTAAGCACCTTGGAAGTAAACAAGCAAGGTGGAGCCTTTGAACCCTATGAAATACGTTTTCAGTTGGGTAATGTACGTAGACGCCTGCCTATTGCCCAACTGAACACAATTTTTGAGGTTCCCACCAACGCACACTTTAGATCGCTAAACCAATACATCCAGTATGACTTCTGGCGATTGCTCATCCCAACGCCAGATACGGGACCTATGTTATACGCGACATGAATGACCAAATCTTCTTGGGTCCGGAATCCAGTTTTTTGGTATATACAGAAAGTCACTTCATTCTCCGTTTTTGCACGAGAGAATATTGGGGGGATGACCGCCAGGGAGTTATATTTACTGTGGTGTATGCTGACAAGTACACCTTATAATACAGCCGCCTACTTTGTTGAACAAGTTGAACATCTAACCAAGCAAGAAGGTGGTGCTATCTCTATTGGGGGTTTGATCACCCCAATTGCCCGACACTTTAATCTTGATTTTAGAGGCTTGGAGCCAATACCGGGCAGCACAAGGGTCAACATGGCATCTCTGCGCCATATGAGGTTTATTGCAGATAAAGATGGCATGTTCTTTTTCTAACAAAGGCGAGGAGATGCATTTCCATTACCAAACCCGAGATACACCACCGTGGAAACTCTCAATGACACGACTAATTTCTTGCTTAACTCTGACGCACATATTAGAGTTATTGAGGCTATAAATGCAAGAAAGAGGCGAAAAATTGAAGGGTTCCCTGACGAAGAAGATGTGGTGGTTGAAGAAGAGGAGTTCAACAGGCAAGAAAGGGGATTTGAGCCTCAACATCCTCAAATACAGTTTGACATCCCCAGACCTTCACATAACGGAGATCACCTCGACACATCATATGGCGGCGAGCCACAACAATGGCATGATTTTCATGACATGCTATATACCTTCGGGGAAGACTTGCGGCAGCATAGGGATGACTTGCGGCAACATAGGGATGATTTCCGTGCATTCAGGGCGGAATATTATCAGAGGACTCTGGAGCAGGAACAAAGGCATCTGGAGATGATGCATCAGATACACGAGTGACACATCTCTCAGGGCCACTTCCCACCGCCACCTCCACCATAAATCAGGTATATCCCCACTTTTTACTATTGAAATTCTATCCTTCCCTTCCGCGCGATATAATTTCATTGAAGTTTGGGGGAGAGGTATTATTTTGATATGAAAAGTGTGGATAATAATAACAAAACAAAATTGCATTTTGTGTGTTTCATTTAGTTGCATGTAGAACATTTTAGGTTGCATTTGCATTAGTAGCACGTTTACAGTTTTAACATGTTTACTATTTTCATAGATTTTAGGGAGTGAGTTGACCGGGTGTGATACATTTTGATGCTTGGATTGTGTTGAAAGAACTTGTATTGTTTGGATTAGGTGTTGAACATGAGTTTGATTGAGCCATGAATAGATAACATTGAGCATGTTGATATGGAAAACTAGGTTTGATGCTTTGAATTACATATTTACAAACTGCGAGCGTTTGAGCCCTCTCTTCTTTTTTATGCAGTCTTGTTTGTGATTTGGGTGTATCATTCATGCTGTGAGAATTCTAGAACTTGCTCTGGTATCTCTGTCAAGGCCACATGTTGTATGCGAATTGTGAATATGTTTAAAGGCCATCTTTGTTAGCCTTTCAAGCCTTTTGCTTACCTAATGATGTTGAAATCTCTAGTTAGCCAACTTGAGCCTATTGCTTATTTTTTTTGGATAGCCATAATTCAAGCCTTAACTTGATATATCTTTTACCCTACACTTGAGCGTATAACATTGAGTAAAGGGATTGAATAAGGGTGAATGGGTGAAATCAAAATTTTAGAAGGTAGTGGTAGAGTTGGTTGATGAGAACAAAAGAAGAAGAAAAGGAGGATAAATAAAATGTTGAAAACTCATAAAAGAGTCGAAAAAAAATATATCAGCTTTATGAGATGAGTTTTCTTTGAATGAACTTGGAGGCAAAGAATTATAATGTGAGGTGATGGCACTTTACAAAAGAAAAGGGGATGGAGATAAGAAGAGTTGATGAAAATGAGAGATGATTTGAGTAGCATATCGAGCTTTAATGTAGATGATTTATATGCTCATCGGTCTATACGCTCAAGTTTGAGTCACTCTATCTACATTTTCCTACCCTAACCAAAGAGCCTTCATTACAACCAAAGAGAGAAAGTCCTTTTTGATTCACAAATTGCATACATTCTAGTGGCGGAGATATGAGACGATTTGCAAGCCTATGGTAATTCTGCAATATTGAATTGAATTGAGCGTAAACGCGTGATGAGAGTATACACTTGATCTTTGAGAGGCGTGATTCTTAGCATTTACCATGGTTTCTTTGATGTGTGCTCTATGTTAGATGTTTGAGGCTTGGTTGATTCGTTGCTTGACAGCTATGATGAACAATACGAATTTTATGGGGTTGTTGTGCGTTCTACTTTTCATTACTCCCAGTGATGTTTTGTCTTGTCTTTGAAAAGCATTGACCGGGACGACCAACAGTTTAAGTTTGGGGGTTTTGATAAGTGTGAGTTTTTGCATGTATTCTGGGGTATATTTATGACTAAAAATTGTGTTTAGACATGCAATAACTCATATGAAATGGTTTATATTCACTCTTTGTGGGAAAGATATTACGCTTTGCTCGTTTTGTAGGAATTTAATGATATTTAAAGTAATTTGGTGACAAATACGAGTATCGCGAAGTTGAAACACCAAGAATCGAGTGAACATACGGGATTGGAAGCCAAGATTAGAAGAAGTTGGACAAAATAGGCAAAAACAGGGCACGCACAGGCAGGGCGTGCACATGGACGCGACCCGTGCGTGCCCGGAGAGAGCAGGCTAAGCACATGGCATGGCGCACGGGTAACTCGTGCGTGGACGCACGACCCGTGCGCACCTGAAGAGTTTCAAAAGGTCAGACGGCATCACGCACGGGAAACCCATTCGTGGACGCACGACCCGTGCATGGTTTGTGAAAAATCAGGGAATCGCTTACGGGATGGCGCACGGGTAACCCTCGCATGGGCGCACGACCCGTTCATCTATGCTGGAATGTCACAAACTGACAACACTTTACCATAGACTTTTGAAAAGGAATAAAAGGACTTTTGGGGGTGCACAACAGGGGATATTCTGACATTCTTGGACTTAGAACACAAGACAAAAGACTACTCTTTCAAGGAGGCAACAAGGGAAGAATCGGGTTGCATCGGAGCTTGAGGATCGAAGATATATCGCGAGATTATCGACTATCCTAAGTTTTTCTTGCTTCTCTTGTATCTTAATATTTCATTTGAGATTAGTATGACATTGAACAATTTGTCTATGAGTTGTTTGAACATCATGTGTAGTTAAACATCTTGTGATTTCCGGGTTTTGGAAGTAGATTAATGAACTCTTGTTGAATGTTTCAATCTTAGTTGAAGTTATTGTCTTGAAGCCTATTTGTGTACTTTGTGCTTATTCATGTTTTATCACTTGGACAATGATTTAGCATGTTTGATATATTGATTCATAATTTGAGAGATGAGTTTCGATATTAGATCATGAGTACTTGACATGAATATTTGCATGAATCGAGAGGTTTGTAGATATTTGTGAGGACATTTGATCTTTTGAGCTTTTGGGAGTTGTGTGTCTAATGTTGAGTAGAGATGCTAGCATAGATATTCCAATCTACATTTTATATACATCTCGAGAGGGAGGATAATATACCATTGAGATCGTCTTATAGGAATATTGATAATAACTTCAGCTCTTATTAAATCGGACAACAAGAGAGATATTAATCAAAACCATAACCCAGGAATCCTCTTTATTCTCTTGATACTTTCATTATTATAATTATCTTTACCTTGTGTTTTGTAGTCTAAGTTGTCCTAATCTCGAAACAATCATCCATTCTTGATCGTCTAAATAAAAATAAGGCTATTACGATCTCAATACTTAGCGCATAAATTTATTAGTCTCCGTGGATACGACCTTGCTTATCCTATTCTATAAACTACACCGTACACTTGCGGTGAAGCTAAAAATAAGACGAACAAAATTATCCCAACAATTTCTCCCTTTTTGATGATGCCAAAACATAAATAAATACAACAAAGTAAATAGTGCAGTAATAAGGAATGAATGTATAGAATATGTCATTTTATTGAACATATCATTCTTGCACTTTACAATCGCACTTTACAAAGCTTTTTACAAAGTACAAACCTATACAATGTATCAGAGCTATACACATCTATCTATACAAATGTATCAGTGTATTTAGGTATACTTACAATTGTGCGTATTTACAATTAAGTAAAAATACATCATGAAGGGGTTTAACTATCTTCAACGCCTCGGCTTCTTCCTTCTTATCTCATCCTCCTCAGCGCTCTTTCGATCCTCTTTAGCTCTCCTCCTTTTTCTATCTTATTCCTCCATTTTCTTCTTCTCGTAGGCTCTTTTAGCAGCAGGGTCCTCCATTTGCTGTCTTTCTCTCCATTCGCGATCAAGCCTAGCATTTTCTTCTTCATTTCTCCTTCTTGCTTCTTCATTTCTTCTTTCTACTTCAATGTTAGCTAAAGTATCCAACCCAGCCCAGTAGTTTATCCTTTTGTTCTGTGGGTCAACATACCAAACTTCTTTAGGTTTTGGCCTTGATTGAGTGCCTCTGCCTCTTCCACCACCGTCAAACCTTCCCCTTCCTCATTGTAACTCAGCTGCCACCTCTTGTAGTGTATTGTACGGGTGCTTTGGTAGTTTGCTGACTACTTGAACTCTGTTGCCTTTCAGCTGATATGCACAAATTCAATCATTTTTTCCAATACAGATCACACGCCCGAGGTAGAGTTATGTTCTTGAAATATCCCTCTGATGTTAGAGTTTGAAATTCCTCTAAGGATCTTGGCTCAGATCCTGCATCAGGTAAAGTAAGCTCATGAGGGGGTTTCACAACTAGGGAATCCTTTAGTAGTCCAGTTGGGGGGCCATCAAACTTTGCTTTTATATTCTATGTCCTTTTTTGCTGCCTTTCAGCTACCTTTCCGAACTTAGCTTCAATCGCCTCTCGAGTTTTCTTGAAGGCTTTCTCAACGGACAGATTATGGGGAAGCTGACTGAGGATAGAGGCTGTAACATCACCTTGCTGATGGGTCTTAGCAAGCATAATCTTAAAGGGCGGCTTCTTCATTTCACTGTCTTCCCCTTACTACCTGCTTCCCCATTGCTTCCACCTTCTTTACTTCCTTCCCCCCTTTAGGCATCATCACCAAAAGGTAGAGCCAACTGAGAGAATACTCCTTCCAGAAGTAGATCAAGTTTGTTGTTGGTCATGTCCATCTGATCATGACTCTTGGAGTATGCTTTTTCTGAATTCAGATTGCAGAGCCTTTGTTTTAGCTGCCATTAGCTTTATTTCTGTTTAGAGCATCATAATCTCCGTACGCATGTTGACCTCTGTCTTGTGAAATTCTGCCTTATGTTATGCCTTTAGAAACATTATATCAATTTTGTGCGATTGATCTATCCTGAAAATGTGATCCCTCTGTTTCTGCTAAAATTTAGCGTTTTCTGAGCTCTAGATCACCATCTTGGCAAAAAGAGATTTGAAATATATGACCTGCTCACACTTAGTGCTTTTGTCTGCCCAATCCATTCCCTTATTCTTAAGACCGTGCCTCAGATATCTCCTGTGATATTTGCACCTATGTTGTCGGGCCATTGGTTGAGTTCTGCAAATCCTCTTTCCATATTTTCTATTTCATTGCATATGACCTTGAAGACTTTTCGAAAGTCGGTTGCATCAGCGGACTACTCTTATGGCCACACATCATCAAATACAAAACCAATCGGCACCATTGTGTTTTTAGCAGGAGTTCCAAGTTCTTCAGCTGGGACTTGGACATGGTACTTCGCACTTTAAGCAGCTAACTCTGCTTCCAAGGGTACATGAGCCTCAAAAGGGAAATAATTAGCAAATGAATCCTCCAGAAAAATAGGTACCTCCACTCCTTATGCTTCAGGAGCTTTACTCTTTTCCTTCAATAATTCTTGACTCTTCTTTGTGCCTCGTTGTGTCTCGTGTCATCGGCATCGGTGCTTTTGTGTTATCTGCTGAGTCGATCGACCCTCAGGTGTCTTAACAACTTCATTGGCATCGATGGAGATTATTGTTAGTCCAGTGGCTACGATAATCTAAAGGGGAGTGAATAGATTATGCCGCTTTTTGCGTCTGTGCCCTCTTTTTCGAGTGTAGAAATGATAACAAAAATGAAAGTGCAGAAAATAAACAACACTCGATGATTTAAAGAGGTTCAACCCACCTAGGGCCTAATCCTCTACCACCCCAGTATATCCGAAGTGGATTTCGAAAAAGGAAAAGAATTTTATTAATAGTACCAAACTATTACACCTTCACCTTGAAGAGCACCTCACTCTTCTTACAACATCACCTTGAAGATTACCACTTACAACACCACCTTGAAGATTACCACAATATTCTTTCACATATGAAGAGTACCACACTCTTCAACACTTAAAATCACCCAAGTGTGTTCTTACCACAAGAACACTAACAAGAATGTCTTATTTTATATGATTGAGAATTACAATCAAGATTACACTTTGTTTGAAAATATTACAACTCAAAAGTGCAAGTGTAATCAAGAAGGAAGCCTAATACTCAAGTTGTGCAAGTGTAAAACTAGGCTTAAAAATTACAACAAGAATATGAAAGTGAAGAACGAAGAGTTTGCTTGTATTTGAATTGCTTGTATTGTTGTATGTGTTCTTATATTTGATCCTTCAAAGCCTTCATCTATTTATAGGAGAGTCTTCAAGATTTGATCCCCAACATAGGCTCCTCCATCTTCACTTTTGTCTACAAAAGAAGGATCAAAAGATCTACAAAAATGGTTAAGAAATGTTAAAGTAAATCTTGCTGATAATGGCTTAATAACAGTTGGAATTTGCTATCAAGAAAACATAAGTCGACTGGTTGACCTGTAGAAATTTTGAACGTTTAAAAAGTAAACCAGAGATTTTGGATACGGGTTGAACAAGGGTTGGACCGGTCAAAGGGGGGTTGGACCGGTCGAAGGCTTGTTCAACCGGTCACCCTCACTTTGGACCGGTCCAACAAGGCCAAATATGAAACAAAATGGAATTTTGCAAAAACCAAGTGTTCAGACACCGGTCGACCGGTCGACCACACCGGTTGACCTCCTTCAAAAAAATTCCTTTTTCGTTTTTGTTTCAAGTTTCGACTTTCAGGCACGGGTTGCCCTCTAGGGCGACCGGTTGACCTCAAACATAAGTGTTGTCCAATTTTGTCGAAAATAAACTTTAAGAAATACTCCGAAAAATTAGTAAAATTATTTAAATCGATTAGGAGTATTTGGACAACATTTGGGGACATTGTTTTGGTATAAAAACTGAGTTAAACAAAATCATCAAAATTACGATAAAAACATTTATCTAACAAACTCCCCCTTTTCATGATTACAAACCAAAACAATTTTAGGAGATCGATTTTTAAAACAAAACACATTTTCCGGTCAAAATCAATTATCCGTTTTAAGCACAAATTATTATGAATAAACACACAAGGATAGAAGCAAAGATTTTTCAAAATATTTTATAAAAGCTCCCCCTATCAATAAGCGAATCAAGAGTAGGTATAAAATTAAACAACTAAAAGCTAAAATCTAAGCTTTTACAATTTGAGCTTGAATTTCAAGAGCTTAGAAGCTCCCCATATCAAAATGAAATCATTAGTCATGTATAAAAGTCCAATATTTATCCATTGGACTAAGTTACATCCTCAGCTTTCGGCTTATTCATCCACAGCTTATAGCTTTTTTCGCGAGCTTTTTCTAGCTTCTTTGAGCTTATGAGCTTATTTCATGTGTTCTCCCCCTTTAGAATCATCAAAAATACTATTAGCACGATAAAAACATCATAAAAACATATCAAAGTGCGCATTTTAATTGAATTATCGAGCTTTTGATCATAAAGCTTAAAAATTCCAAATAATAAGGGAAATTTGATAAGATGGTTTGTAGAAGCTCATTTGATTGATAAAGCATGATCTCTATAAACATATAAGACATTTGAAAACAAGAGATTCATGAAATGGATGGAATTTTCATTGAGACATTTTATCGAACACTTGGCGTGCGTAGTATAAAATCGAAGTTGTATATAACATTTGAAAATGTTATCACGCTCAAAAATTCATCACCAAATGCAATTCTGTAAATATCATTCATAAAAAATCAACATGCCCAACACAATTATACAACAATTTCATCAAAATACCAAGATAAAAGCACTTTCTCAAGGGTTCAACCCAATTGAGATTAAAAAGAATTAAACTTACCAATCAATCGGTGAAGCCAGGTAGTAATGATGATATACCAATAATATAAGTCCAAAAATATAGAATTTACAATAAAGAAATTATTTTGGGTGAATTGTGTGTGAAATTTGCAAAGGGGTGCGAAAATAGGAAAAACTGTGAAAAATGACGAAGTCTGAGAACAGAGACTAACTTAACCGAAAATTTGCCTAGGTCGACCGGTCCAAGGGGTGATTGACCGGTCCAGGACCTTGGTCGACCGGTCGATCCCCTGGTCATCCGGTCCCTAGAGCTGAGTTTCAGTCTTTGTCCGAATTTCGAGTTAAAAACGCGATTTTTCACCCCTAAGTTTTAAAAACGCCCAAAATATAAACATAGACCTTATTCGATATGCATTATGCCTAAACGAGCTTGAATTGAAGCAAAAGACTCCGCGGTTAGCGGTTTTGTAAAAATATCCACGAGTTGATCGTGAGACGGAACAAAACACATCTCAATTTTTTGTTTGGAAACGCAATCCCTTAGAAAATGATACGAACCTCGATATGTTTAGTACGGTTATGATGAACCAGGTTTTGAGCAATATTAATAGCGGACGTGTTATCACAAAAAATAAGAACATTTTCAAAAGAACATTTGTAATCCGCTAAGGTTTGTTTCATCCAAAGCAATTGAGTACAACAAAATGTTGCGGAAATGTATTTGGCTTCGGCTGTTGATAAGGAAACACAAATCTGCTTTTTCCAAAACCAAGATACGAGGCAATCGCATAAAAATTGACAAGATCCGAAGGTGCTTCTGCAATCATCAACATTTCCCTCACAGTCCGAATCACTATATCCTTTAAAAGAAAAAATTTCATTATTTGAATAAAACAAACCATAAGAAATAGTGCCTTTTAAATATCGAAAAATTCTTTTAACGACACTTAAATGAGATTCTTTGGGATTGTTTTGAAAATGAGCACATAGGCATACGACATGAAGAATATCGGGTCTACTTGCGGTTAAATAAAGTAAAACTACAAATCATACCTCGATATTTTGATTCATCAACCGACTTGCCTTTTTCATCCTTGTCGAGCTTGACATTAGTTGCCATAGGAGTAGTGATGGTTCTTCCTTCTTCAATTCCGAACTTCTTTAGAAGTTCTTTGGTATACTTTTGATTGTGATATGTATATACCTTCTTGACATTGCTTAATTTGGAGTCCAAGGAAGAAATTGAGCTCCCCCATCATACTCATTTTGAATCCACCTTTAATCAACTTAGAAAATTTCTTGCAAAGAGAATCATTAGTAGCACAAAAATAATATCATCAACATATATTTGAACTAGTAAGCAATCTTGCCCTTTTCCAAAAACAAAGAGAGTAGTATCAACTTTACCTCTTGTAAATCCATTTTGCAAAAAAAAGAGCTAAGTCTATCATACCATGCTCGGGGTGCTTGTTTTAAACCATATAAGGCCTTTTTAAGTTTGTAAACATCATTCGGCCTTGAAAAATTTTTAAACCCTGGAGGTTGTTTTACATAGACTTCTTCTTGAATAAAACCATTAAAAATGCGGATTTAACATCCATTTGGTAAAGCTTGAAATTTTTAAAACAAGAATAGGCAAGTAAAATACGAATAGCTTCTAAACGTGCAACAGGTAGTAAAATTTTTCATCATAATCAATACCTTCTTCTTGACAATACCCTTGAGCCACTAACCTTGCCTTATTTCGAACAATATTGCCTTAATCATCGAGTTTATTCCGGAATACCCAATTTATACCAATAATTGTTTGTGATGGAGGACAAGGTACCAATTCCCAAACATCATTCCTTTCGAATTGATTCAACTCCTCTTGCATTTTTAAAAACCAATCTTCATCTTCAATTGCTTCCTTTGCATTTTTAGGCTCTTTTTGAGATATAAGAGCTTTTTCGGCAAATTTCCTTCTAGTCATTACCTTGTCTAGAGGGTCCCCAATTATGAGATATTTTGGATGATCTCCTTTGAATTTTAGAGCAACGGGGAGATCCGAATTGCCACCTTTTTCTTCTTGTGGAACATTTAAAGTTGACGGTTGATCATTTGATGTAGAAGGTTGATCATTTTGAGCATTATTTGGAATAATTCGTTCAATATCATCTTCCTCATCACTTTCATAATTTGGTATCCTTTCAATACCCGAAGCTTCATTGAATTTGACATGAATAGATACTTCAACTACCATGCTAGTCTTATTGTAAACCTGATATGCTTTGCTCTTAGTAGAGTACCCCATAAATATTCCTTCATTGGCCTTAGGATCAAGTTTGTCCAATTGATCCTTAGTATTCAAAATAAAACACTTACACCCAAATATTTTGAAGTAACTAATATTTGGAGTTCTTCATTTCCAAAGCTCATATGGTGTTCTATTCAACTAAGGACGAACGTAAACACGATTATTAACATAGCAAGCGGTACTTACGGCTTTGGTCCAAAAATATTTTGGAATTAAGAATTCATTGAGCATTGATCGACTAATTTCTTGAAGAGTCTGATTCTTCCTTTCGGCTACTCCATTTTGTTTTGGTGTTCTAGGAGCCAAAAAGTTGTGAGCATATCCCTTGGTTTCACACAAGACTCTAAATTCACCATCAAATTCACCACCTCGATCACTTCGAATAGACTTAATGGAATCTTCCTTTTTATTTTCAATAAGTCTACACAACTTAGCAAACTCATTAACGGTGCATCGCTTTTATTTGCAAGAAAAATAGCCCAAGTATATCTAGAATAATCATCGACTATAACGAAAGTATAATGTTTTCCACTTAGACGAGCCGTACCAATATCCCCATACAAATCAAGATGAAGTAATTGTAGAGGCTTGGTTGTGAAAATTTCATTTTTTGGTTTAAAACTACTTTTAACTAATTTGTTCTTTTGACAAGTATCACATAAGCCAAGATTTTCAAAACTTAATTTGGGTAGTTCTTTTATATGTTGGTTTTTGTAAATATTTTGCAACTTTTTGTATCCAACATGTCCAAGTCGCCTATGCCATAAACTAGTTAAATCATTATAGGCGACAAGACAAGAAATATTTTGACTAACCAAATCAATTGTACAAATTTTGTAAAGATTGCCTTTTCTATTTGTTTCACAAATAATTTTATCACTTTTAAGAACAAGGCATTTTTCTTTATTGAAAATAACATTGTAATTTGATTCACAAAGTTGGCTAATACTATCAAATTGAACTTAAGCCCTTCAACTAATAAAACATTACTAAGAGAGAAAAGAGAGTTACCAATTTCTCCATTTCCAAGAATTCTTCCCTTGCCATTCCCAAACATAACTATGCCTTCTTATTGGAGCTTGAGGTTGGTAAAAAGTGTAAGTCCAAGTGGCTACGATAATCTAGAGGGGGGAGTGAATAGATTATGCCCATTTTCTCGATTATGCCCTCTTTTTCGAATGTAATAGGCCAAGACAAGAAAAGAAGTGTGGAAAGTAAACAACACACGTCGATTTATAGAGGTTCAAACCACCTAGAGCCTAATCCTCTACCACCCCAGTATCTCCGGGATGGATTTCAAAAAGAAAAAAAGGTTTTATTAATTACCACAATTAATACAACATCACCCTACAACACCTCTTTGGAGATTACCACAATCTCTCTTGAAGATTACCACAATCTTCTTGCAATGGCACCTTGTGAAGATCACCACAATCTTCCGACTTGAAGAATACCAAATCCTGTTTGATACAGGTTTTTATCTTAATTTTGATGATTTTATTTTATTACCAAAACAATGTTTTTAAAGGTTGTCCAAATTACTCCTAAATGATTTAAAATGGTTTTAATATTTTCCGGTGTATTTCCTCAAGTTTATTTTTGTTAATAATGGACAACACTTTTTTATTGATTTTATATCAATAAGTTTTTACTCCTATAATGAGGTTCCTAAATGTTGTCTAAATACTCGATCGGTTTAAAATGTTTTTACTAAATTTTGGAGTATTTCTTGAGTTTTATTTTCGACAAAAATTGGACAACATTTTGTCTCGTGGTCGACCTGGCCGCCCATAGGGCAACCCGTACTGAAGATGTTTTTAGAAAGAAAATGAGATTTTAAGTAAAAACAAGTCGACGGCCGCTTCAAGGCGTCGACCCGTCCGATCGACCGTCGCCCAAATGGTCGGCTTCCACACTGCATGTTTTGGTTTTGAAACGAACAAAATCTCCTCATTTTTGATTAGGGGACGGTTGAGGCAGGGTCGACGGTCAAAGCTCGTCGCGACCGGTCACCCTGTTGTAATTTTCAAAGTGTTCTTATTTCTCTTATTTTAAATGACGGTCGCCTCGTGTATTGACAACAAAAATATGACCGTTGACAAACAGACACATTTCCTTAAATTGTGGGATTGATTTCTAACAGCTATATTCTTGATTTTAATTGTATTTTTCTGTAGATTTTCAATCCCCAAGAGGAGCCTATGCTTGATCAATCATCTCCTATAAATAGAGGAAGTTTTGGAGCAACTTATACAACAATTGAGATACAACACAACAAGATACACTTCAAGCAAACACTTGGTCTTTCATTGTTATTATTCTTGTTGTGAAATTGCCTAGCTTATCACTTTCACATCTTTGAGGTCTAGGCTTTTCTTGATTACACTTCGCACTCAAATTGTATTATTCATTATTGAGTTGTAATCTTGATTTTTGGTTATCATTCAAACACAAGATATCCTTGTGAGTGTTCTTGTGGTAAGAACACACTGGATGATCTAGGTGATAGGTGAAGAAGATTGTGGTAATCTTCTCATTGAGGTGTTGAAGAATTTGGTATTCTTCAAGGTTGAAGATTGTGGTAATCTTCACAAGGTGCCGTTGAAGGAAGATTGTGGTAATCTTCAAAGGGAGATTGTGGTAATCTCAAAGGTGGTGTTGAAGAAGAGTGTGGTGCTCTTCAAGGTGTTGTAAGTTGAATTTGTATTAATTTTGGTAATTAATAAAATTCTTTTTCTTTTCGAAATCCATCCGGATATCTTTGGGGTGGTAGAGGATTAGGCCCTAGGTGGGTTGAACCTCTTTAAATCGACGTGTGTTGTTTACATTCCGCACCTTTGTTATTATCTTTGAGCATTCGGTTGGAAAAAGAGGGTGAAATCGAAAAGATGGAGATAATCTATTCACCCCTCTAGATTATCGTAGCCGCTGACTTACAAGTGGTATCGAGCCAAACTCTTTGGCAAGCTCGTTTCACATCGCGAGTGAAGAGAAACGATCGACGGCTACGAACGAAGCTCATCTATCCGGCACCTCCACCACCAAGCCACCACTATTTGATTCCAAGAATTTTAATTTTTGGAAAGAAAGAATGGAATGCTATCTACAAGGTTGCGGGTTCGACATTTGGAACACCGTCATTAATGGAGAATCCATTCCGACGAAAGATACACCATACACCTCAAAATGCTTCAAAAGCTCAATGATGAAGAAAAGAAAATCATCTCCTTAAACGGTAAGGCTTTAAATATTTTGTATTGTTCATTTACTAATTTAGAATATGAACATATTGTAGGAATAAAGTCGGCACATGAAGTATGGAAAAATTAGAAGCCATCTATGGAGTATTTGCAAATGAAAGGAGTCAAACAAAAGCATCTACTTCTCAAGATCATACAAGCTCAAATCTAAGGAATAAGCCTCCTACAACTTCCAATTATGAAGAAGTTGAATATTGTTTTATGGGCATCAATGAAGAAAATGAGGTATGTCTTAAACCTCTACTTCCTATGATATTGTCATTCAAAATGATTATAGTGATTTACAAAATGATTATGATGAACTTCAAAATGAATTCCAAAGCTTACTTGTTAGATACAAAAATTTGAAAAAGGAATTCAATATTTTGAAAAATGATAAGGATAGTTTATTTACTTCTTATGAATCACTATCATGTGCTCACACCACCACACTTGACAAGGTTAGAAACCTTGAAAAAGAAAATAGTACTCTTGTTGAGAATATTGATTGCATGAAAAAGGATTTATTAAAATCCAACTTGAGTACCAATAAAATGTCCAATATTGTTATATTCATAATTGTGATAAAGGACTTGATCATAAGCCTAATGTTGTTAATCATATGAAAAAGGATCAAGTCACTATGCATATTGGTCATTATGCTCCTAGAATTATTACTTGTTTTTATTGTGGCAAAAAGGGTCATACGGCTAATTCTTTGTCGGGCTAGAAATATCTCTAAATATTGTTGGAGACCTAAAAGTCTCAAAGCTAATCTTAAAGGACCCAAACACATGAGGGTACCACAAAACAACGTGCTATTAGGTACCCGACAAAGCAAAAATCGGAGTAAATTCATGCCACCAAGAAAACATCAAATGAACGTTTCATTTGATCAAAGAAGGAGAAACTACTCTCAACAAAGCCAATTTCCAAGAAGAGCGTATAATCAAAAATGGGAAGAACACAATCCTTGAAATGGCAAAGACATCATCAACAAGATGATTTTCAAAGAAGAAGAAACCATCAACCATGGGAAGGTAACCAATCTTGGAAATGGAGAAGTCATCATCAACAAAGTGACTTCTCAATGGGAAGATATCATCAACAATGGGAAAGACACAACCCATGGAAACGGCGAATTGGTAAACCGTATCTCCCCATTTGTATATGCATTTTATTTTTAAATCTATGCATACTTTTAATTGTGTCTTAATTGCAAAATGAATCTTCAAGTATTTATTTTTAATATAGGTCTCTTATATATTTATGAGTTTCAAAACTTTTAAAAGAGACCTTGCATGATTTTCTAAAACTCTTGAGCATTTTATTAGACTTATATGGCTTATTATCTCTTATGAAATCTTATAGCATAAGCTCTTTTTGATATCTCATATTACTTGCCTACACTTGTATTTTCTATGCAAATGTTGTCTAAGAATTGTGTAGGATACATATTTCATACTCATTGGCTATTACGTCATCAAGTTTCTTAAACCATCGAGGTATGTCTACTCGTATCTTTCTTTAAACTCGATTTTATGCTTATGCACATATCTTTCAAGATATTTCATTTTGATCCCTTAAGTGCCCCTAATTGATCTTGCAAATATTTTCTTTTAAAAGGCACTACGTGTTTAGTCTCGATTTTATCGTTTATATGTTTTCCCAAAACCCATATTTGTTGGATATAGTCCAAACTTATATTTTTGCAAAGTTTTAAAACTTTTGGGGTGAAAAATCGAATTTTGAAAACTCGGGAGAAAGAAAAATCACTGGGCCGGCCAAAGCAGGGGCGACGGCCGTCAGCACATCGACCGGTCGCCCCATACCTCGACCGGTCGCCCAGGCCAATTTTTCAGGTTTTAAACGTTCTGTTCTTCATTTCGAAATAGACGAAGAAAATCCCCCCAAACCCTTGTTGTGCGTAAATCATCCCCTTTTCTCTAGAATCTTCAATTCTTCATCATTTTCACGATTCTCGTTGCTAATCTTCTTATTTTCACTAGAATCTTACATATATGGCTCCTCCTAGAAATTCCATGATCAAAATCCCACTTCTAAGAGAAGAAAGGGTGGAGAGGGTACTTGAGAAATCGAGACGAAGCCAAACAAAGGGATATTCGAGCCGCCAAAGAAACGTGGCTCAAGAAGGTGATGATGTTCAAAATCCCATTTCTCTCGGGTCCAAATCACCGAGCTCCGCGAACAATTTCGCTCGAAAATTGCCGTTGGGCAAAAGGTAAAAAATCTTTTGTTACTCAAGTTTTCTAATTCCCGCAATGCTATTAATTTCATCAATAAGTATGGAATGGTACTATGAGGATTCGGGATGGGAGGTAAATCTATTGCTCGGACTAAAATGTGTCGTTTTAGTTCATTTACAAATGAGTATCCTACTATAAGAGGATTTTTTGAGGAGCAAGGTTGGATGTATTTATGGGAGCATGCTTATGTGTTGTATGATGATGATATTATCCAACTCTTTTATGCCAATATGTGGGTGAATATGATAATGAAAGAAAGCCGATTGCCGTTAATTCGCTTATAAAGGGTCGTCATTTTAGATGGACTCCCAATGATATTTGCCGGCTTTTACATGTTAGAGAAGGTGGTTGGAATTATTTCTCTTGTGGGACTTGGAATGATGAAATGTTGGGGTGTCGATGAAAGAAGTTAAGACGATTTGGGAGTATGGCCAAAGTATTCTTTGTTGGCAATGACACTTGAGCATCGTATTTTATCGGTCATTGTCGCATATTGCATTTGTGGTAAGTCGGGAAAGATGCCTAGCAATATGGATTATTTTTTGACTTATAAGATTGCTAGGAGGAACCACTTAACTTTGGTGCCATACTTATTCAATGTCTTATCGAGTCCATTACTCAAGGTAATAAGAAGTTGGTTATGGGAAATTGGATTTGTAAACTTCTTATTCAATCGGGACTACCTTCGCCGAGTGTAACTCGGAGGTATTTCAAAACGACTTTGACATTGATAACATCGCCCAAATGGTCACTATGCGCAAGAACATGGAAACCGACCAACCAAAATGGCGAGAGGAAGAGGTCAAGAGTCTCCCGATCCTAATGACTTCTTTGATGACATCGAGGCCGCAAGATTGGCGAAAGAGGGCGAACCGAGCAATCCGGAGGGTAATACCGGTGCTCAACCGCCAGAGGTATACTCAAGCCGAATTTGATGAGATGAGGGCTTTTCATGAGACGAGGTATGAGGCTTTGGAGCAAAAGACCTCCAAAATGCAAAAGTCTATCGGCAAGTTAAAGAAATTCATCAAGGACTTAATTCCCGGATCTTGCTTCTCCTGATGAGGAATGATGTTACCCCACCCCTTTACTTTCTAGCATTTTCATTTAAGTTGCTTTGTACTTTTATGAACTTTTGTAAAACTCATTTGTACTAATGATATTTGCTTGTTTTTTTCTTAAAAGGGATAATATTGCAAGTTGATAATGACTTGTGGGTGTTCATGATATTGATAGAGTATTTGATGGTAAAAATACTCTAATTTAAGCATTGTTTAAAAATCGGTATGAAGTACTTGATGGTAAAAGTGCTTCTTTTAATGCTTTGATCATTATGCTTAGTTGCATATGCATTGGGACATTTGATATATCATACATGTATTGTTTAAGGCATGACTTATATTACTTGATGGTTGCTCTAATTTTTGGCATTTGTAATGCCTTGATCCTTCTTAGCTTATCTCAATTGGGTTGAACCCTTGAGAATCTACTTTGAGCTCCTTACTTGATGAACTATTGTTGCATTTGTTGCATATGATTTTTTTTGGAATGAGGTTGATTGATGATATGAAAATTTTTGGCTTAAACCATTTACAAAGGTTATATACAACCTCTTCTATTTTTAACGCACACAAGGTGTTTGTTGAAATGTCGCAATGAAACTTTCAACTTCTACATGATTCTCTTGCTTCATAATGTCGTAGAATCTTTTTGAAATCATGTTTTTAGCATACTAATGAGCTTATGGATCTTTTATGTTTCTATTCTCCAATTTTCCTTGGATTACTATGCTTTAATAGCTCAACGGTTATTAAACCGTCCCTTTGGCGCTTTGATATTATTATATGGTGTTTTCACCATCCTAACATTCTTTTTGATGATTCCAAAGGGGAGAAACAGGATATTGGCTCATTAGCTCTAAGAAGCTAATAAAAGCTTGTCATAAAAGTTATAAGCTATGGCTCATAAAAGCCATAAGTTGTGATTTGTTCTTAGTCCAATTGTTGCTTGATGGACTTATATTATTGTTTAATGATGTTTTGTAACAGGGGGAGCTTATAACTCTTGAACAAATTGTAAAAGCTAAAGCTTTTAGCTTATGGATAATTGCTTTTACATTATTCTTGATGTGCTTGTTGATAGGGGAGCTTGTGCTTATTATTGAAAATATTTACTCCTACTTGGTTGCTTTAATATTTTTGGAAATTTTGGTTGCTTCCAAACGGTCAAATGCTTTTTACCGGAAAATCATTTCTAAAATTGCTCTCTCGGTTTGTGTAAAAATTGTTTTGGTTTGTAATTATCAAAAGGGGGAGATTGTTTGATACATGTTTTTATCTTAATTTTGATGATTTTATTTTATTACCAAAACAATGTTTTTAAAGGTTGTCCAAATTACTCCTAAATGATTTAAAATGGTTTTAATATTTTAGGAGTATTTCCTCAAGTTTATTTTTGTTAATAATGGACAACACTTTTATTGATTTTATATCAATAAGTTTTTAC
The DNA here is from genome assembly GCA_016081115.2 of Rehmannia glutinosa. Lineage (NCBI taxonomy): Eukaryota > Viridiplantae > Streptophyta > Magnoliopsida > Lamiales > Orobanchaceae > Rehmannia > Rehmannia glutinosa. The sequence goes on from CM071926.1 coordinate 28,946,807, forward strand.
TCCTATAACAGTTCCTAAATGTTGTCTAAATACTCTCGATCGGTTTAAAATGTTTTTACTAAATTTTAGGAGTATTTCTTGAGTTTTATTTTCGACAAAAATTGGACAACATTTACTGTCTCGTGGTCGACGGTCGCTATAGGGCAACCCGTGCAGACCAAGATGTTTTTAGAAACAGAAAATGAGACGGAAGTAAAAACAAGGGTCGACGTGCATGCTCGGCGTCGACCGTCCGATCGACTGCGTCGTGTTGGTCGGTCGGCCGACGACTGCACTGCATGTTTTGGTTTTGAAACGAACAAAATCTCCTCATTTTTTGATTAGGGGACCGGTTGAGACAGGGGTCGACGGTCAAGCCTACGTCGACCGGTCGCCTGTTGTAATTTTCAAAGTGTTCTTATTTCTCTTATTTTAAATGCGACGCCTCCTTGTGTATTGACAAAGAAAAATATGACCGTTTGACAAACAGACACATTTCCTTAAATTGTGGGATTGATTTCTAACAGCTATATTCTTGATTTTAATTGTATTTTTCTGTAGATTTTCAATCCCCAAGAGGAGCCTATGCTTGATCAATCATCTCCTATAAATAGAGGAAGTTTTGGAGCAACCTATACAACAATTGAGATACAACACAACAAGATACACTTCAAGCAAACACTTGGTCTTTCATTGTTATTATTCTTGTTGTAAAATTGCCTAGCTTATCACTTTCACATCTTTGAGGTCTAGGCTTTTCTTGATTACACTTCGCACTCAAATTGTATTATTCATTATTGAGTTGTAATCTTGATTTTTGGTTATCATTCAAACACAAGATATCCTTGTGAGTGTTCTTGTGGTAAGAACACACTTGGGTGATCTAGGTGATAGGTGAAGAAGATTGTGGTAATCTTCTCATTGAGGTGTTGAAGAATTTGGTATTCTTCAAGGTTGAAGATTGTGGTAATCTTCACAAGGTGCCGTTGAAGGAAGATTGTGGTAATCTTCAAAGGGAGATTGTGGTAATCTCCAAAGTTGGTGTTGAAGAAGAGTGTGGTGCTCTTCAAGGTGTTGTAAGTTGAATTTGTATTGATTTTGGTAATTAATAAAATTCTTTTCTTTTCGAAATCCATCCGGATATCTTGGGGTGGTAGAGGATTAGGCCCTAGGTGGGTTGAACCTCTTTAAATCGACGTGTGTTGTTTACATTCCGCACCTTTGTTATTATCTTTGAGCATTCGGTTGGAAAAAGAGGGTGAAATCGAAAAGATGGAGATAATCTATTCACCCCCCCTCTAGATTATCGTAGCCGCTTGGACTTACAAATCCTTCAACACCTCAAAGAGCACCAAACTCTTCAATAAGAAGATTACCACAATCTTCTTACACCTAACACCTAGATCACCCAAGTATGTTCCTACCACAAGAACACTCACAAGGATATCTTGTGTTGAATGATGACCACAAATTCAAGATTACAACTCGATAAGGAATAATACAATTTTGAGTGCAAGTGTAATCAAGAAATAAAGCCTAGACCTCAAGATGTGAAAGTGTAAGATCTTAGGCTATTACAACAAAAATATTGAAAATGAAAGAACAAGTATTTGCTTGAGTGTATCTTGTTGTGTTGTATGTAAATTGGTTGTATAGTTGCTCCAAAACTTCCTCTATTTATAGTAGATGATTGATCATGGATAAGCTCCTCTTAGGGATTGAAAATCTCTGAGAAAAATACAATTAAAATCAAGAATATAGCTGTTAGAAATCAATCCCACAATTTAAGGAAAATATGTCTCATCACAACGGCTTGAATTTTTTTGTCAAAAACTAGAGGGCGATCAAGTTGCGTAGAAATGAGAAAATATCAAAACTCGAAATTTTACATGTATTATGTGTCGACTAGGGGTCGACAATTCTGGTCGACCCATGTGCAGACCGATCCTCTCATTATTTTGCAATACAGAGAGAAAGATACAACTCACGCCTACGGTCGACCGAGGTCGATTCAATCGAATCGACCTTGGTCGACCGATCGACCTCCTTCGTAAAATCATACGTCCGTTTCTATTTCAAATCACAACTTAGGCACAAAAAGGTTACCCTATAGGCGACCGGTCTAACACGAGGAGTAAGTGTTGTCCAATTTTTATCGAAAATAAACTTCAAGAAATACTCCGAAAATTAGTAAAAATATTTTAAATCATTTAGGAGTATTTGGACAACATTTAGAAACATTGTTTTGGTGCAAAAGCCCATTTAAACAAAATCATCAAAATCATGATAAAAACATTTATCAAACAATCTCCCCCTTTTTGATGATTACAAACCAAAACAATTTTAAGAGATTTTAAAAGGTCGGTTTTGAAAATAAAATGAATTTTCCGGTCAAAAGTAAACTAGCCGTTTGAAGCAACAAATTTTCAAACAAAATAGCCACAAGGATGAGAGTAAAGATTTTCAAAAAATATTTTGCAAAAGCTCCCCCTATCAACATGCATATCAAGATAAGTAAAAAAGCAAGCATACAAAAGCTAAAAACTCAGCTTTTACAATGTAACCAAAAATATCACGAGCTTAGAAGCTCCCCCTGTCAAAAACAACTAAAGATCAAGTATCACAAGTCCAAGGTACATCCAATGGACTAGTTTATATCCACAGCTTTTGGCTTTAAAGAGCCATAACTTATAGCTTCTGATGAGCTTATTTTAGCTTCTTTGAGCTAAAGAGCTTATTTCCTATTCCCCCCCCCCTTTGGAATCACCAAAAAGAATGCTAGCACGATAAGAACATCATATTATCATATCTAATAACGCATTTGGACCGATTTATCGAGCTTTTCGAATAATGGAGCTTAAATTCCAAATAAAAAAGGAAAAAATCTATCATTTTATTTGCAAAAGTTCATATGAATTGTATAACACGATCTCTACAAATATATAAGACTTTTAAAACCGAAAGAGTCATGTAATTGAAGAAATATTCTTTGAAACATTTTATCAAACTCTTGGTGGGCATCAAATAATAGAGAAGATGTATATAGCTCTTGTGAGCCCAAAAAATCAACAAATGTATACAACAATCATATATCAACATGCTCATCAACATTAAGACAATTTTCTCAAGGGTTCAACCCAATTGAAATATAGAAATTAATCTATCCAACTAAGAAGATAAGCAATATAAGAAAGGCATTACAGATGCCACCAAGCAAAAATTAAAGAAGCACTTTTACTATCAAGTACTTCATCAACAACATACCAATTTAGGCATTATAACCAACCTAAACATCAATTTTACACCAATGCCAACATGCACAAAAATAAGAAGTATTTTTACCATCAAATACTCCAACAATATCCATCCAACACATCATTTTGGCAAACATGACTATTAGCAATCACTTTGCAAAAGCTCTTGTCCTTTGAAATCAACAAGCAAATGTCATTAGCATAAGAGAGGAAGTATCAAAATAGTGAATTACAAATTTAAAGGGATGAAAGTATCAAGAGCATGAATAAAAATAAAGAAAGCAATAAAAGCATCATTCTTCATCTGAAGAAAAACAGGCGTTGGGGAGGAGGTCTTTGATGAACTTCTTCAACTTTCCAACCGATTTTTTGAGCTTAGAGTTTTCTTGCCTTAACTCCTCGTGACTAGTTCTAAGAGCCTCATAGTTGAGCCTTTGCTCATCGAGTTGGGCTTGATAGTATTCTCGGGAAGTTTGGGCACTGGTATTACCCTCCGGATTGCCTTGACCTTCACCCGAAGCCAATCTTGCGGCTTCCTCATCATCAAAGAAGTCATTAGGATTTTGGGATGATGAACCTTGATGTCTCCCTCTTGCCGTCTTTGTAGGGCGAATTATTGGCATATTTTTACGCATTCGGACCGTTTGTTGTATATTATCATTATCAAAGTCATCTTGAATAATCTCCAAATTAAATTTCGTTGACGGTAAACCCGAATACAAAAGAATCTTGCAAATCCAATTCCCCATGGCAAACTTCTTGTTACCCTGCGTGATAGACTCAATGACGTATTGAATTAAAATTGCACCAAAATTAAGCAATTCCTTTTTGCAATTTTGTATGTCAAGAAGAAATCCATACTGCTCGGCAATTTCACATATTTTCCACAAATGCAATAAGCTACAATTGTAGAAATAATGCGATGCTCAAGAGTCATAGACAATAACGTATAATTCGGCCACACACCCAAATAAGTCTTAATGGTCTCCAAAGAGACACCAAACATTTCGTCATTCCAATCAGTGCAACCAAAGTAGTCCCAACCTCCTTCCCTAACGTGCAACAACCGACAAATATCATTGGGAGTCCACCTAAAGTGATGCCCCTTAACAAAGGAATTCATAGCCACGGGCTTTACTTGAACATCATATTCAATCCATAGATTCGAATAGAAATGCAATATCAAATCATCATCATACAAAATATACGGATGCTCCCATAAATACGACCACCATTGATGATCAAAAAATCCTTTAATAGAAGGAAATTCACCCAAAAAAGTACCAAACCGACACGTCTTAGTTCGGCCAACTTATAGCTCAAATCTAAATTCTGATAATAATGCTCCGCATACTTATTAATAAAATTCAATGAGTTAACGGGACAAGGAGCTTGAGATAATAAAGATTTCTTACTTTTGGCCCATTTGGCATTGTCGAGAGTAATTGTTCCCCGTAGCTCGAATTTGGGCCCGAGTGAGTTGGGGATTTTGATTTTCGCCGTGTTCTTGAGCCACATTCCTTTGGGTAGCTCTAATTTCGTGTTGCTCGGCCTCTTCTTGGCGATTATTCGAAGTTTCCTCTTCGGCTCTTCTATGCTTCGGGTTTGGATTACGACCGGTAGAATCTCTTGGGGGTGCCATAGATGTCATAACCCGTAACTTTTGCATTTTAATTCGTAGCGTTAATAATTCATGAGCATAATTATACGCATTTTGACATCTCATATTCACGTTAGAATTCATGTAAAATCGTGAATTCTTCCAATTTTAGCATAATCACGTTAGCTATATCACTATGTATAATATAAATAGGATACATTTGGTAATCTTAGAGACGAAATGTGATATGCATATTTAGGCGGAGAAAAAAAAGAATGGATTAATTAAGTGATTAATATACTACTTGATAGTAAAACTAATTAAATCTAATATAATTATACATATAAAGTGAGTGTTAGAAATCTGTTTAAAAGATATATATACATACAACACTTATATATATATATATATATTTAATATTATATATTAAAATAGATTAAATGAATGTCCACTGCAACATATATATTTACTTGCCTACCTAGTATATCTATACATATATATTATAATCATATGGACAATTACCTGTACCTATTTGGCATTGTGTGAACGCCACCTCATCTACAAAAGAAGATAAGTTCATACACACATATTTATTAATTACAAAAACAAAAGCAGATATCTATGACTCGTATAGATATGTACGTGTGGATATATATATATATATATATATATATATATATATATATACCTATCTTCACCGACTTCATTTGAAGAATAATGTGTACTTTATCTTATCACCTGAGTTAAAAAAATAACACACCACACTAGAATTCCAGGTTGCCAGGAACATCCCTCTGAATTTTATTTGTACAGGTAAGATAATCCTTATTCCACGTTGTTCAATTTTCAGTTATAGACGTTGAATTAAAAGACTAATTATTTATAAAGTAAAATTACAAAAGTAAAAAATCTAGAAATGATCGTGGCTAAGCTTAATGAATTTAAGATTATTATGTTACATGAATAAATGGGGTTGAATTCATCCATAAATTAAGAGGATTTAAAGCTTGAGGCTATAAAGTTAATTAAATAGTTTATCATGTTTCTTTGAACTGCATATTAGCATAGAAAATAGAACAAATTATGAAATGAAACATAATAACAATAAAGTATAAAGTGAGAGAGAAACATGGGTCATTAATCATATAGAAGGAAATAATCAATGCCTGCGAAGTAGTGGGTTCATTATTTAATTTGATCACCATGATATAAAATCTATCCATAGGATAATTTCATAATTATAGAAAAGAGAAACTCTCTAGTTTATCTATGACGTTTAGTGGTTAGCAATAACGATTCTAGATAAAAAGTGGTAATGGTTATGCCGAGTTTGTTTGTATTCGGTGGGGAAAGAAGGTGTATTGTTAAAGGTTATAGATATATTGGATTGATATTAAATTTTCATTGTAATTTTTGATTTAAAATTAAAATAAAAATATATTACATCATTAGTCTAAAATGTATATTTTTGAATCTAGTTATACATTTGTGATATGTTCATAGGCCAAAACCCGATACAAGAGCAAATAAGGCTATCCAGACCAAGTCATCGCGATAAGGGTACTACTTGTGAGTATAATCTTCTAGCTTGTTATTTGACTTGTATAATTATATAATTGATATATTCGAATGAACTGTTTACTTGTTTGGCTATGGTAATTAGAAGCTCATTGTGCTCTAACGTGAATTGTATGATTCTCTATGGTGATATTATGATGAAATCGAGATATATGATCTCTATGTGATGAGATTGAAATGAAATTGAAATATGTGATCTCTATTGATGTTATTGATATGGAAATGAGATATGCGATCTCTACTGATGTTATTGATACAGAAATGAAATATGTGATTACAGAAAATGCATTCATCAGAGATTAATGGATTCTATTATGGCCACTAATGACCTTGAATCACAATTACGATCATCCGAATTTCGGATTACAGCAGTACCTGCACGGCCACCCCGAGTTTCGAACTCTACGTGAAATAAAGAATTACAGAGTGCCATGGCCATCTTCGTGATCACGAATTATTCTTGGTATTAGCTGGCCCATAACAGTAAAAGAATATGACTAAGCACGTGCATTTATGTGGTTATGAATATTATGAACAAAGAGTGTGAAATGATTGTGATTGTGACAATATGCTTGTGTGATGTTAAATAACTTGTTATTGGATTATACTTTTGAGCTTGCAACTCACCAAATGCAATGTTGTCAATTTTTAGTTCTTTGTAGATAAAGGTTGATCCGTGAGGTGTGAAAGAAGTTAAAGCATGGATCAAAGGTCGGCCGGCTGGATTCCCATACTTCCCCCTCAGCTCATCATTTGCATATCATATAGGGAGTTTTATTTTGATCTGTACATAAAAGGGCATGGTCGTTAATGTTATGGAATATGGATGAATGCAAATATGTGAATAAGTGCTGCTAAATCGTTTTAAGTAAATGCTTCCGTTTGAACCAAAAAGGTTATAGTGATGGTTAATATATTAATCTCATGCGCAATGCGGTAAATTGTCTTTGCCTATGGATTATATTTATATGATATAAATATGTGTTACGAGGGTAAGGGTGTTCTGATTTAGTTTGGTATCGAGCCCGGTAGGGTTCTCAGATCATGGCATGACATGTGGATTATCATTAAAAGTTATATAGAAGTTACAATTTCTATCATATTTTAGGCAAAGGGTTGTGAGTCAAGAAGCACATGTACATAATGATGAGCAAAGTGTGCACGGAGGGGAAGGAGCAGCCGAGCCACAGTCACACTCATCTCATTCACCTACGCATCATGTACATAGAATACCTGCTCATTTTGGGTATCCACCTTATCCATTGGTAAATCCCCCTGAACCACGTGAAAGAAAGTATGATAAACTTAGAAAAATGGGAGCTGTTGATTTTGTGGGTACTACGGATCCAGCAGAGGCTGAAACATGGCTGAAACGAACAGAAAGGGTTTTAAATTTAATGAAATGTACTCCTGAGGAAAAGTTTGATTATGCAGTATCACTCCTCCAGGGAAATGCGTATGATTGGTGGGAGACTATACCACATAGTACTGTTCAGCCACCTATATTGACCTGGGATGATTTTCTGAGAGAATTTCATGATGCATACTTGCCAGAAGTTTATAGGGATCAGAAAGAGAAAGAGTTTCTTGAACTTAAACAGGGAAGTCGATCAGTTGCTGAGTATGAAGTGTTGTTTAATCAGCTTTCTCATTATGCCCCACATATGATAGCCACGGAAAAGAAAAAATGTACTAGGTTTGAATCTCGACTCCGTTTTGCTATTCGAAATCGTATTACACCAACAGATATGGAGTCTTATAGTAAGTTGAAAACTGCAGTAATACGTGCCGAGAAATTGGAAGCTGAGTCAAAACAAAATTTTCAGTATAATAAGAAGAGGCAGGTGTAAACCGGAGGATTTAGGAATAAAAAGGAATTCATCGCGCCCGCACAAAGGAGCTTCCGAGTTCAAAGTGGTAGAGTTCAAGAAGAGTCTTGGTTCTACACCATAAGTTCCCACATGTGCACATTGTGGTAAGAATCATTATGGAGAATGTAGATTGCTTACAGGAAAATGCTTTCGATGTGGTGAACCTGGACATATAGCAAGGAATTGCACAAAACCACGCGAGGAGCCCACAATTGAGCAAACTAGATTTAGTGGTTTAAATCCTAATAGAGGTAGGAGTCGAGGAAGATTCAGTGTAGGAAGAGGCGCTGGTACAGAAGAAAGTCAAGCAAGTAGACAACAAGGTCCAGCTCGAGTTTTTGCTATGACACAGGAAGAAGCTAAAGCTGCACCAACCGTAGTTACTGGTAATCTCTCAATCTCTGATACAAATGCTTATGTTTTATTTGATCCAGGAGCAACACATTCATTTGTTTCACAATCATTTGCATCACATTTGAGTAATAAACTGGAAATATTAGGATATGATTTACTGGTTCGAACCCCAGTAGGGAATGTGGTGATTGTAAATACTGTATATCGTGATTGCAAAATTTTGATCGGCGAATCAGAATTGAGTGCTAGTTTACTTGTTATGACCTTAAGAGATTTCGATGTGATTTTGGGTATGGATTGGTTACACCATGCTAAACTGGATTGTTTTACAAAAGTGATATCGTTAGAGCTTCCTGATCAGACGCAGATTGTATTTAAAGGGGAAATAGAAATTTTGCCTACATGTATAATATCCGCATCTCTACTTTTAAAATGATTAAGAAAGGTTGCGAATGTTACTTAGCCCACGTAATAGATACACGCTTATATGGTTTGAAACTTGAAGACACTTCAGTGGTTAAAGAGTATCCAGATGTGTTTCCAGATGATTTACCCGGATTACCTCCAGATAGAGATATAGAGTTCACCATTGAGCTACAACCAGGTACGACACCAATTTCTATCCCTCCTTATCGAATGGCATCTGTTGAACTACAAGAATTAAAGACGCTTGCAAGAATTATCGGATAAAGGGTACATTAGACCAAGTGTTTCGCCATAGGGCAATTCTGTGTTGTTTGTTAAAAAAGAAAGATGGTACACCGAGATTGTGTATAGATTATCGACAATTGAATCGAGTGATGTGAAGAATAAATATCCATTGCCTAGAATAGATGATTTATTTGATCAATTTGCAAGGTGCTAGAGTTTTCTCAAAGATTGATTTGAGATCAGGATATCACCAGTTAAAGATTGCAGAGGCTGATATTTCAAAAACAGCTTTCAGAACAAGGTATGGCCATTACGAGTTTTTGGTAATGCCTTTTGGACTGACTAATGCACCCACTGTATTTATGGCATTGATGAATAATGTGTTTAGACCCTACCTAGATAAATTTGTCATTGTCTTTATTGATGATATCTTGGTATATTCTAAATCTGCTGAGGAACACGAACAACATTTGAGAATTGTATTGCAAACCTTGCGAGACAAACAGTTGTATGCAAAACTAAGTAAATGTGAATTTTGGTTAGATCAAGTAATCATTTTGGGACATGTCGTTTCTGGTGATGGGATTAAAGTTGATCCACAGAAGATCGAAGCAGTAATCAAATTGGAAAACCCAAAAAGTGTTACAGAAGTTCGTAGTTTTCTAGGTTTAGCCGGATATTATCGACGATTTGTTGAGAACTTTTCTCTTATTGAAACTCCACTAACAAAATTACTGAGTGTTCTTTTCAAATGGACAGATAGTTGCCAAAAGAGTTTCGAAGAATTGAAGAAAAGGCTTACCACTGCCCCAGTCTTGACTATTCCTTCAGGTACCGATGCATTTGTTGTTTATAGTGATGCTTCTTACCAAGGTTTAGGATGTGTTTTAATGCAACACGGTAAGGTTATTGCTTATGCGTCTAGACAACTTAAACCATACGAGATGTCTTATCCTACTCATGACCTTGAGCTAGCTGCGGTTGTTTTTGCTTTAAAGATATGGAGACATTATCTATATGGTGCCACATTTCAAATTTTCACGGATCATAAAAGTTTGCAATACTTATTAAGTCAGAAAGAGATGAACATGCGTCAAAGAAGATGGCTTGAATTGCTGAAAGATTATGATTGTACCATCGAATATCATCCAGGGAAAGCTAATGTTGTGGCCGATGCTCTGAGCAGGAAATCTTATGGTACTGTTTCGTATCTTTCAGTACATTCTTTATCATATTTGTTAGACTTGAGAAAGATGAATATCAAATTGAATGTAAAAGGCATGGGTGTTATCTGAGCTTCATTTTGTGTTCGTCCTATAATGATTGAAAGAATTAAACAAGCACAATTTCGTGATGATAAACTGAGCAGTATTGCAGAAAAAGTGAAACAAGGGAAAAGTGCATCATTTGTTCTGAATGATGATGGAAGTTTGACAATTAATAATCGACTTTGTGTCCTCGATGTTGATGGCTTAAGGCATGAGATAATGGAAAAGCTCATCTTCGCACCATATTCCATGCATCCGTAGTACAAAAATGTATCAGACCTTTAAAAAGCCATTATTGGTGGCCTATAATGAAGAAAGATGTAGCCCGAGTATGTTTGAAATGCTTAACTTGGTACAGATTAAAGCAGAGCATCGTGCACCAAGAGGTAAATTGCATCCATTACCTATTCTGTTTGGAAGTGGGAGCGTGATTACTATGGATTTCCTTTATGGTCCTTTTGTGACACAGAGGAGAAATGATGCAGTTTGGGTTATTGTTGATCGACTAACAAAGTCAGCTCACTTTTTACCATTTAGATGGGGTTCTGCTCTAGAAAATCTGGCGAAACAATATGTAAATGAGATTGTTAGAATACATGGTGTACCCTTGTCTATTGTTTCAGATCGCGATCCTCGTTTTACGTCTAGATTTTGGGGTAGCTTACAAAGCATTATGTACTAGGTTACATTTCAAGACATCATTTCATCCACATGATGACGGGCAATCGAGAGGACTATTCAAACTCTAGAAGATATGCTTCGTGCTTGTGTTCTTGAATTTAAAGGTTCTTGGGATGAATATATTGCGTTGATGGAATTTGCATATAATAATCAACATCATAGCAGCATTGGTATGGCACCTTATGAAGCATTATATGGTAGGAAATGCAGGAGTCCAGTATGTTCGGATGAAGAGGGAATACGACATCGGGAAGGTCCGATCTAATTCAAGATAAAGTTGAAAAATGAAAATTGCTAAAATTCGATTAAAAGCACTCAAGATAGGCAAAAGAGTTATATTGATCAACATAGGTAGAAATGGAATATGAAGTTGGTGAGAAAGTATTTCTCCGTGTTTCCCTTGGAAGGGTGTCCTCGATTTGGAAAGAAAGGTAAATCGAGTCCTCGGTATATCGGCCCATATGAAATACTTGAAAAGATGGGACCATTAGCTTATAGGCTTGCCTTACCACCTGAATTATCTCGATTCATAATGTGTTCCATGTTAGTATGCTTCGGTAAAGTGCAGATGATCATACCCGCTCACATGTTCTTGAGATGAACCAATTGAAATTGCCGATAATTTAAGTTATATTGAGGAACCAAATTGAAATAGTGGGGTACAAAGAAAAGCAACTTCGCAATCGAGTGATTCCGTTGGTAAAAGTATTGTGGAAAAATCATTCTAGAGAAGAAGCTACATGGGAAACTAACAACATATGAGAGATCAATATCCGTGGTTATTTATCGATATGGTACAAATTTGAGGACGAAATTTTTAAGGGGGAGAATTGTCATAACCCGTAACTTTTGCATTTTAATTCGTAGGATTAATGATTCATGAGCATAATTATATGCATTTTGACATCTCATATTCACGTTAGAATGCATGTAAAATCGTGAATTCTTCCAATTTTAGCATAATCACGTTAGCTATATCACTATGTATAATATTAATAGGATACGTTTGGTAATCTTAGAGACGAAATGTGATATGCATATTTAGGCGGAGAAAAAAAGAATGGATTAATTAAATGATTAATATACTACTTGATAGTAAAACTAATTAAATCTAATATATTTATACATATAAAGTGAGTGTTAGAAATCTGTTTAAAATATATATATACATACAACACTTATATATATATATATTTAATATTATATATTAAAATAGATTAAATGAATGTCCACTGCAACATATATATTTACTTGCCTACCTAGTATATGTATACATAAATATTATAATCATATGGACAATTACCTGTACCTATTTGGCATTGTGTGAACGCCACCTCATCTACAAAAGAAGATAAGTTCATACACACATATTTATTAATTACAAAAACAAAAGCAGATATCTATGACTAGTATAGATATGTACGTGTGAATATATATATATATATATATATATATATATACCTATCTTCACTGACTTCATTTGAAGAATAATGTGTACTTTATCTTATCACCTGAGTTAAAAAAAACACACCACACTAGAATTCCAGGTTGCCAGGAACATCCCTCTGAATTTTATTTGTACAGGTAAGATAATCCTTATTCCACGTTGATCAATTTTCAGTTATAGACGTTGAATTAAAAAAGACTAATTATTTATAAAGTAAAATTACAAAAGAAAAAAATCTAGAAATGATCGTGGCTAAGCTTAATGAATTTAAGATTATTATGTTACATGAATAAATGGGGTTGAATTCATCCATAAATTAAGAGGATTTAAAGCTTGAGGCTATAAAGTTAATTAAATAGTTTATCATGTTTCTTTGAACTGCATATTAGCATAGAAAATAGAACAAATTATGAAATGAAACATAATAACAATAAAGTATAAAGTGAGGAGAAACATGGGTCATTAATCATATAGAAGGAAATAATCAATGCCTGCGAAGTAATGGGTTCATTATTTAATTTGATCACCATGATATAAAATCTATCCATAGGATAATTTCATAATTATAGAAAAGAGAAACTCTCTAGTTTATCTATGACGTTTAGTGGTTAGCAATAACGATTCTAGATAAAAAGTGGTAATGGTTATGCCGAGTTTGTTTGTATTCGGTGGGGAAAGAAGGTGTATTGTTAAAGGTTATAGATATATTGATTGATATTAAATTTTCATTGTAATTGTTGATTTAAAATTAAAATAAAAATATATTACATCATTAGTCTAAAATGTATATTTTGAATCTAGTTATACATTTGTGATATGTTCATAGGCCAAAACCCGATACAAGAGCAAATAAGGCTATCCCAAGTCATCGCGATAAGGGTACTACTTGTGAGTATAATCTTTAGCTTGTTATTTGACTTGTGTGATTATATAATTGATATATTCGAATGAACTATTTACTTGTTTGACTATGGTAATTAGAAGCTCATTGTGCTCTAACGTGAATTGTATGATTCTCTATGGTGATATTATGATGAAATCGAGATATATGATCTCTATGTGATGAGATTTAAATGAAATTGAGATATGTGATCTCTATTGATGTTATTGATATGGAAATGAGATATGCGATCTCTACAAATGTTATTGATATTTGAAATGAAATATGTGATTACGTAAAAATGCATTCATCGAGAGATTAATGGATTATGTTATGGCCACTAATGACCTTGAATCACGAATTACATCATCCGAATTTACGGATTCTGATTACCAGTACCACGGTCACACCGAGTTCACGAACTCACAAGTGAAATAAAAATTACAGAGTGCCATGGCCATCTTCGTGATCACGATTTATTCTTGGTATTAGCTGACCCATAAATGTGAAAAAGAATATGACTAAGCACGTGCATTTATGTGGTTATGAATATTATGAACAAAGAGTGTGAAATAATTGTGATTGTGACAATATGCTTGTGTGATGTTAAATAACTTGTTATTGGATTATACTTATTTGAGCTTGCAACTCACAAAATGCAATGTTGTCAATTTTTAGTTGTCAGAGATAAAGGTTGATCAAATGAGGTGTGAAAGAAGTTAAAGCATGGATCAAAGGTCGGCCGATCGAATTCCTATCCTTCTCCTCACCTCATCATTTGCATATCATATAGGGAGTTTTATTTGATCGTACATAAAAGAGCATGGCGTTAATGTTATGGAATATGGATGAATGCAAATATGTGAATAAGTGCTACTAAATCATTTTAAGTAAATGCTTCCGTTTGAACCAAAAAGGTTATAGCTGATGGTTAATATATTAATCTCATGCGCAATAAAATGTGTCGCCTATGGATTATATTTTATACGATATAAATATGTGTTACGAGGGTTAGGGTGTTACAATAGATGTGAGATACTTGCAAAAGAGAAGAGATTAACACCAATAATTGAAATATTTGGTGAAGAATCGAGATTTTTAGAGAAGGGGGAAGATTTTCGCACAATAGGGTTTTGGGAAGAAATGGGTATGTTTGAAAGGCAGAAGACAAGATGCGATTTTAACAAGAAAAAGCATCAGGGTGACCGGTCAAGGTGCTGTTCGATCGGTCGCTATGCAGGCGACAGAAGGTGGTCTTGCCGACCGTCTAGGTCGCTAATGGCGTCCTTATTTATTGACCGACTCCCCCTTATTTGACCCCCTCGAATGTAATTTCCAAAGTATTCCAAAATTTGATTTTTACCCCAAAAGTTTTAAAAATGTGTAAAAATGCAAACATAGACTATATTCAATATGTACGAGCCAAAAAAAATCATTTAAGAGACTCGGACAAAATAATATTTTGCGAATAGTGCCTTTCAAAAATCGAAAAATCCTTTTAATGACACTTAAGAAAGATACTTTGAAATAGCTTGAAAAACGAGCACATAGTCATACGTCATGAAGAATATCGAGTTCTAAGTAAAAATGATACGAGTGAACGTACCTCGATAGTTTATGCATCTCTTGACAAATAATGAGTGGATAACCATATATGTCCTATACAATTCTTAGAAGAAGTTCTTGCACAAATCATAATAATACAAGTGTAGGCTAAAGCAAAGAGATGTCACAAGTATGCTTATGCTATATAAATCCATAAGAAATAATAAATCACAACGATGTACATAAAGTATTTTGGTCATTTTATTTGTGCTCAAATTAAACTTGGTTAAGTCATTTTTCATACAATTGATATCCTTTCACAAGAGATTCATTATCCTTTTCAAGGTTTCTAACCTTATCAAGTGTGGTAGTGTGAGCACATGAAAGTTATTCATAAGAAGTAAATAAGCTATTCTTATCATTTTTCAAAACATTGAATTCATTTTTCAAATTTTGTATTTAACAAGTAAATTTTGGAATTCATTTTGAAGCTCATCAAAATTATTTTGCAATTCACTATAATCATCTTGTAATTCATTATCAAAAGAAGAGAGGGTTTAGAGCGTGACTCGTTTTCTTCTTCGATGCCCATAAGACATTGTTCGACTTCTTCATCATTGAAATTGTAAGCTCATCCCATGTTGTTGGATTTGATGTTGTATCCAATTGAGAAGTAGATGCTTTTGAATAGCTCCTTTCATTTGCATATACTTCATAGATAGCTTCTAGTTTTCTCAATACTTCATGTCTCGATCAAATTCCTACAATATGATCATATTTGAAGTGGTAAGTGAACAATAAATAATATTAAGAGCTTTACCGTTTAATGAGAGGATTTTCTTGTCTTTATCATTAAGCTCCTTGAGAACTTTGGAGGTGTAAGGTCCGTCTTACATCGGGATGGATTCTCCATTAATGACCGTGTTCCAAAATATCGAACCCGCAACTTTGTAAATAACATTCCATTCTTTCTTTCCAAAAGCATAATATTTAGTCGAATCTTTGGTGGCTTATGGTGATAATAGCTGGAAGGGGTAGACTTCATTCGTAGCCAATGATCGTTCATCTTTACTCGCGATGTGGAACGAGCTTGCCAAAGAGTTGGCTCGATACTAGTTGTAAGTCCAAGTGGCTACGATAATCTAGAGGAGGGGAAAATAGATTATGCCCATTTTCTCGATTATGCACTCTTTTTCGAATGTAATAGGCCAAGACAAGAAAGGAAGAAGGGAAGTAAACAACACGCATCGATTTATAGAGGTTCAACCCACCTTAGGGCCTAATCTATACCACCCCAGTATCTTGGGATGGATTTCAAAAAAGAAAAAAGGTTTTATTAATTACCACAATTAATACAACATCACCTTACAACCTCTTTGAAATTACCACAATCTTTTGAAGATTACCACAATCTTCTTGCAACGGCACTGTGAAGATCACCACAATCTTCCGACTTGAAGAATACCAAATCCTTCAATACCTCAAAGAGCACCAAAATCTTCAATAAGAAGATTACCACAATCTTCTTACACCAACACCTAGATCACCCAAGTATGTTCTTACCACAAGAACACTCACAAAGATATCTTGGTTGAATGATGACCACAAATTCAAGATTACAACTCGATAAGAAATAATACAATTTTGAGTGCAAGTGTAATCAAGAAATAAAGCCTAGACCTCAATATGTGAAAGTGTAAGACCTCTATTATTACAACAAGAATATTAAAAAATGAAAGAACAAGTATTTACTTGAGTGCATCTTGTTGTGTTGTATGACAATTGGTTGTATAGTTGCTCCAAAACATCCTCTATTTATAAGAGATGACCGATCATGTATAGGCTCCTCGGGGGGATTGAAAATCTGTAAAAATACAATTAAAATCAAGAATATAGTCTGTTAGAAATCAATCCCACAATTTAAGGAAAATATGTCCGTTGTCAACGGCTAGAATTTTCTTTGTCCAAAACGGTAGTGGCTAATTGACTGACATGAGAAATGAGAAAATATCAAAAACTCTGAAATTTTACAGGACGACCTGGTCGACTAGTGGGTCCGACAGCCGACCCATTTGCGAGACGTCCCTCTCATTATTTTGCAACACAGAGAGAAAGATACAACTTAAGCCTACCACGGCCGACCTCACCAACACCTCCTTTAGAAAATCATACGTCCGGTTTCGCTTTCAAAACACAACTTAGGCACAGTTACCCTATAGGGCGGCCATTCCAACACGAGATGTATGTTGTCCAATTTTTGTCTAAAATAAACTTCAAGAATTACTCAGAAAAATTATTAAAAATATTTTAAATCATTTAGTGAGTATTTGGATAACATTTAGAAACATTGTTTTGGTGTAAAGGCCCATTTAAACAAAATCATCAAAATCATGATAAAACATTTATCAAACGAAAAATTCTCTTGCCGGTCATGTGGCTTGAACACCCATTGTCCATGAGCCATTTTGAATATTCCGTAATGGTTATAGCCCCTAGCACCTACAAATGAATCATTTTTAGGTACCCTATAATTTCAGGGTCCATGGGGGTTAGTCTTGAGATTATTAGGACCACTAAAGACGTATAAAAGTCGGACCTTTGGTCATTTTTTTCTTAGATATATTTTGAAAAAGTTTATAACCAATTCCTAATTTAGAATGCTCACTTTTTTGTGCATAAAGAATTTTTGTAACCTTATTCGTGCTTAAATTAAAATGATGCACATCCTTTTTCAAATTTTCATCTTCTTTTGTGAGCGTTTATTTTTGGAATCAAGAGCATGCATTTTAGTAATAGTAATAGTATGGGCACAATCAAGTGATTCATAAGTAAATAATTTTTCTTTTTCCAATTTGAGCTCTTTGAATTCCTTTTTCAAAAGTTTGTATTTGCATAACATATCTCTAAATTCATTTTGTAGCTCATCATAATCACATTGCAATTTATCAACTAAAGAAAGAAGATGAAGAATTAGATCTTACCTCATTGTTTTCATCGCTTATGGCCATGAGACCATGTTCGCATTCTTCTTCCTCGTCTGATGTGACAAGTAGCTCATCCCAAGTTTTTGCTTTGGCATTTGTGAGCTTGCCTTGGGGAAAAAGGCTTCTTCTTCTTTTGCTCCTCCTTCGCTAATTTCGAAATTGGCTATATAGTCCCGATTTTCCAGAGATTTGAAACAAGAGTTGTCTTGATTTTGCTTTGCCTTATTTGTGGTATTCACAAAGTTGGCAAATTTTCAACAAGAGCGTCTCCTCGTCATCTTCATCACTAGATAATATAAAATATTAGAAGAAGATGCTAGGCCTTTAGGAATAATTTTCTGATACCCGATTGAGAGGTGGATGGTTTGTAATTTTCCTCTCTTTAAGATATACTTTGTAGATGAGGAGGTTCCCAATGAACTCATCGTATTTTGA
This sequence comes from Rehmannia glutinosa, assembly GCA_016081115.2. Taxonomy (NCBI): domain Eukaryota; kingdom Viridiplantae; phylum Streptophyta; class Magnoliopsida; order Lamiales; family Orobanchaceae; genus Rehmannia; species Rehmannia glutinosa. The sequence goes on from CM071926.1 coordinate 28,965,334, forward strand.
GTGTTTCAAGATTTTAAACTTTCGTGAATTGTCGTCACCTTTTGGACCATGACCCGGGAGAGCATTAGAACTTTGGTGACCTTATCATCTTCGAATATGATTTTCCCAAGTGCGCACAAGAGGATTGACTATGTTGTCAAGCCTTTCCACCATCTTTGAAATATTTTTCCATCAAACATAACGAAGTTTAAAAAGTTTTTAACAAGCATGGTTTTTCATGCTTGTTTGACTTTCTTGTACCCTCATAGATGGTTTCCAATTTTTCCCAAACCTCATGTGTGCACTTATGCCTCTAACACGATTATACTGTGGCGGTAAGAGAGGAATGCAAAATATTTAATTCTATCACAGAGAAAATGACTTCTTGTCATTATCGTCAAATTCATTGAAGGTCTTGAAAACCGAGGTGCCATCCTCCAATTTCTTGGTTGGTTGTGATATCCCTTCAATGACCGCAGAGATACCATATATCGAACCACACCACCTGCAGAAGAACTCCATTCGGGTCTTTCTAAAAGCATAATTGTTGGCGTCAAATAGTGGTGGCTTGTTGGTGGGCGCCCGGTGGTCGTAGCTTTAAACACTCGTATCCATGGACCTTTTCCACTTTACTACTTAATGAAGAAACAAGCTTGCCAAAGAGTTTGATTTTTGATACCACTTGTTAGTCCAAGCACACGATAATCTGTAGGGGGGTGAATAGATTATGCCGATTTTGCGATTTGTGCCCTCTTTTTCGAGTGTAGAAATGATAACGCAAATGAAAGTGCAAAAACTAATCAACACTCGATGATTTAAATGGGTTCAACCCACCTAGGGCCTAACTTACCACCTCAGAGATATCAAGTGGATTTCAAAAAGAAAAAGAATTTTATTAATAGTACCAAACTATTACACTTTCACCTTGA